>OY282585.1:23778291-24039880 GCA_958298965.1 Chrysolina haemoptera | reverse complement strand
TCGGTCCAATTGGTTAGTGAACACAAATGATTGAATACCTTTAAATTGAACCTAGAAAAAGCTAACGAGCTTTCTCAAACAGTCCAGGAAATAAAACAAAAATAGTCTTTCTCTGACGTGAGCTACCACGCTACACTTCCCCGCTTAGGACCACACTAAGTACTCCGTATACTCGGTACTCGCTTTAATTTCGGATCCACCGAAATGGGTTGTATAGCATTATCCGAAGGATGAAAAGGACAAATTACTGAAGAATCCAATTATTGTGATAATATCATAAGAATTCCCCGGGAAAATCTTCGAATTCTGCAACTTTCTAGAAAAAAAATCCTGATGAAGGTTTTGTAACATCATATATTTTCATTACCCACTCTGAATCTGAAATCATATCCTTCCCTAGGCTATGTCGGGGAATGCAGCTAGTATAACATTGATAATATTTTTTTAATTTACTTATCCATTTTCATTCATATGTACTGGGTTCGATTTGTTCTGCAGGTAATTCCGTGGCTAGTTTGTACCATAGGATCCTCAGACTGAAGCTATGCACATTAGTGACACCGTACTGATTTTTCAGGTACACCGAACTTGTGTATTTTGGCGAGTGTTATTTTTTGATGACCGGTCTTGACAGGTCTTTCCACATATTCCGAATTTCTATGCTCGATTTACTGAACATGTCATTTTTTCAGAATATTTGCCGACTCTATAAACTTCCTCTTATACCAATATTCTTCTTTGTGGATAACTTTGGCTTCAGATCATGCGATGTTATGCTGATTCGTCCATATGTGATGATCTGCTATTCCCAACTCCGATGTTTTTTCTCGCTGGATATTTTTCTTATGTTTATCGATTCTCACATTCAGTGGCCTCATAATTTCTTCAACATAATCCATCCCACATTCACACGGAACACGATGAATGCAGTTTTCGAAGTCACTATTCTTATTTCGTGAGTTGGCTAGGAATGTTATTACCTGATCTGAAGCATGTTAGGATTTTGTACCTCGATCCAATTCGCCTTATCTTTTTCGATAAACCTCTCACATATGGAAGATATAGGGTATGCTATGTTGGTTCATCAGATTTCTTGGTGTTCCCTCTTCTGCGGTTAAGGACCGCTCCTATATGTTGTCGGATTACTCATTCTGTCACAGATATTTCTTGATGTTATTCAACTCATTTGTCAGACTCATATCGGTGTTGCAAAGGCTGTAGGCCCAGTCAACCAATGAGCAGATAATTCCTCTTTTCGTCGCTCCATGACGGTTCAACTCAAAATTCAGGTATTGTCCGGTATGAAATAGTTTTTTGAAGACTGATGTTTGAAACCATCCGTTTTTTTGAACTTTTACATCAAGAAAGGGTAATCCCTCCTAGGTTTTCTTTTCTATTGTGAAAATGGACGGTCTAATCTTGTATAGGAGCCGCAGAAAGGCCTCGAGTTCTTCGTCTCCATGGTTCCATATGACAAAGGTATTATCAATATATCTCATCCACATTCTAGGTATCTTGTCGGCTTGTCTATAGCAAGAGCATTGAACCATTCTATCTACAGTGCGCGCGTGAAGTATGGCAACAATTATTTTTTTCTGAAAATGAAGATTTAAAAAAAACCTCGCATAGGTCGACTTTCTTTTCCAATGGGTCAAATTCTGAACCCTACCCAAAATTATCCGCCTTCGAGTTAAAACTACTTTGGTAATATTTTTAAGCACACACCCAGTATATTTGGTTAGAAACCACCATTACAAATCCAGCGGTACCAGGTTTGATGGGATTATGTTAAACGGCTGCGGATGTATGGGCAAAACACTTCTCCATATGCCCAACGAGTGTGACCTTCCGAATCGTATGTAGTTTCAGTCATACTCATTAGTCATACCAGGAAGTTTTTTGCTAATATCTCCGCAGCCGTTTGACGTATCACTGGATTCGTAATAACGATCCCTATAGAAAAATATACTGGGTGTCCTATTTGAAAATACCACCAAAGTAATTTTTACTCAAAGGCGGATAACCTTATATATTTTGGGGAGTGTTCAAAATTTGACACGTCGGAAAAGAAAATCGAACAATCAGAGAATTTCAGGAATAAAAGGGCTCGTTGAAGTAACACTCAGGGTTAAATTGTCTAGCTTTCAAAATAATTTCATTATCAAGACATCTGAAAATATTAATGGTGTAAATATAACACTAAAAATATGAAGATATGAAAACAACTTACTAACGTGAGGATAGGTAGTTAAATGAGAACTGTTTGGTGACATCGGAAAAATTAAAACGTTGCATAGCGTTTATTTTTTCTCGAACTAGAGAAATGCATCACAATACCTTAAAATCATGTTGAAGATTAACTTCGATATTTTTTTTTCCGTAAACAACAACAACAACAAGACAGTTTTAAGGTATTGTGATGCATTTCTCTCGATCGAGAAAAAATGTACGTTGTGCGACGCTTTAATTTTTCCAATGTCACCAAACAGTTTGATTTTTCATATCTTCTTCTTAAAACCTATTGTGTATACAATGACTAAGGGAAAGCACATGCTATTTTCTTTAAACTATCGTCACGTTAGTAATTTGTTTTCATATCTTCATATATATTTTTTAAGTTCTAGTTCCCACGAAAAAGAAAATCCTACATTGTTCAATGAACATCGTGAAAGCCAAGGAAAAGTAGGTAGGAATTGGTGTTCTTTTTAAATTTCTGAAGGCTGTATACCTCGGTAACACCTCCCGAGGCAGCGAGTTCCAAAGCTTTACCGTTCTGTGGAAAAAACAAGCCCTGAGAAGCAGATATGCGGCATGTCTCCAAAGTGACGGCATATGGATGTGAGGACTGAGTTTGACGGGTCAATCTCGATGAGACCGCTAACGGTGGAACGATTGATGATATTTCGGAAGAGCATCGTCCATGAAAATATCTATAAAACAGAGACAGATCTCCAACCTTTCCGCGATGTTCCTGTTTAATAATTGAAGTACTGCTGGTGTAGTGAAAAATACTAATAGGATCGATAGACTTTTTATTTTCAAAAAGTAAAAATTGTCAATCTTGTTACAAGTTCAGAAAAATTGTTGACAGCAACCGCATTCAGATTTTTCAGCTCACTAGAGTGAATTTCGCTGTCGCCATAAATACTCAATACAGAATGATATTTTAAATTATGAATTAACAATAAAGTTTGAACATACACCCCCCTTTGAAGGGTACCTTCAAGATAATAAACAATATTAAGATAAGAGAAAAATTGAGAATTAATGATGATCAATGTGTATATGCATAAAAAATGTTATTTTCACTAATAATGTAAAAGTCATTTGAAAAGATCTTTTTCCAGTGGAATCGGACACAGATGTCTTACAGATCGAGTGATCGTCTTTTTGGATGCTGTCTGGATCGCTGCTACACGGAAAATCTTGTCTTTGGACTGGTGTAAACTAACAATACGACCTAATGGCCATTTGCATGGTGGTTGTTGGTCGTTCCTAATCAAAACCAATGTGCCAACTTTGATTGGAGTGGCTGGATCCTTCCACTTATACTGGTGATGGAGTTGAGATATGTATTCTTTGCTGAACCTTATCCAAAACTGTTGGTATTTTTGTTGAATTTCTTGAAATCTTGATAACCTGTTGCTAGGTACCATGGAAAAGTCAGTATCGGGAAGGGATGTAATGGGACGGCCAATAAGGAAATGAGATGGGGTAATAGGATTGAGATCATTGGGATCGGATGACAAGGAGTACAGTGGTCGTGAGTTTAAGATTCCCTCAATCTGAACGATCAATGAATTGAATTCTTCGTAGACTAAATTTCTATTTACCATTATACGTTTAAGATGAAATTTAGTGCTTTTTACTGCTGCCTCCCACAAACCTCCGAAATTAGGAGCATATGGCGGTATGAAATGCCAATGAATGTTATTTTTTGTGGAATAGTCAGTAATAGAATTTTGATTATCAAATAAAAATTGTCCTAATTCTGCTAATTCGTTTTTTGCGCCCACAAAAGTAGAACCATTATCAGAAAATATGTCTGATGGTATCCCTCGTCTTGAAATAAAACGTTTCAAACATGACAAAAAACATTCTGTTGACAAATTGCCGACGAGTTCTAAATGGATGGATTTTGTCGAAAAGCAAATGAAGACGCAAATATAACATTTCAATAAAATAGAACCTCGGCCTGTTTTATTTTTCAATGGAAACGGACCGGCATAATCTATTCCAGTAAATTGAAAAGGTAAGGATGGTTTAACTCGAATATCAGGTAAGTTTGACATGGGGTAAGTAGCCAAGGATGGTTGAAACTTGAAACAGGTTAAACAGAGTTTTACAGTTTTACGTGCCAAATTCCTTCCACCTATTGGCCAATAAGTCTGGCGTACAGTAGCTAATAGCAATTGTGGCCCAGCATGTAACAACTGAATGTGCTGATTGCTAAAAATCAATTTAGTAAGAGGATGTTTTGAACACAAAAGAATTGGATTTCTGACATTTTCATCTAGTGTCGTAAATTTCAGCCTTCCTCCTACGCGTAAAATACTTTTGTCATCTAAAAATGGCACTAAACTAGAAAGTTTGTGTTTTGCAGGAAACGTTTTATTTTTATGCAAAATTGATATTTCTTCTTGAAATGATTCTGACTGTGCCAATTTTATTAACTTTTCTAAAGCGTTATTCATTTCAGATAATGACAAAGAATCAAATTTTCTATCTTCTGGTCTTCTACGTAGATTTGATATAAATCTTAGACAATAACTTGTTAAGCGTTTTAGTTTTGTCAAATTAGAGTATCTAAGAAAAAGTGAGGAAGGTTCAATGGATTTACTAACGAAAATATTCAGACATTTTCTAAGTTCTGGAACTTCACTGGCTAACAAGCTTTCATTAGTGACGGAATGATCAATTGATGAGTATAAAAATTTTGGACCATACCACCATAAATGTGAACTCTTCAAATGTTCAGGCAAAATACCTCTAGATGCCAAATCAGCAGGATTATTCTTAGTATTTACATACATCCAATCATTTGTATCTGTTAGTGATTGAATTTTTGCTATACGGTTAGCAACAAAAACTTGTAACTGACAAGGTTCCTTCTTGAGCCAACAAAGTACTATTTGTGAATCTGACCAAAAGTATTTAGGTAAAAATGATATACGAGGCAAAGCATTGAGAACTTGTTGAATCAGTTGAGCTCCTAATAAAGCAGCACATAGCTCTAATCTAGGAATAGTCAGTATTTTCAATGGTGCAACTTTTGTTTTGGAACATAAAAGCTGTACATTGTAGTTTCCTTCAGTATTGATACCGCGTAAATATATACAGGTAGCATAAGCAGAACTACTGGAATCACAGAAGCAATGAATGTCTAATAAGGAATAATTATTTCCCATGACATGCCTGGGAATTTCAATTTCATTTAATTGATGTAAATTATTATGAAATTGATGCCATTTAATGTATAAATTTTCAGGTATTGAATCGTCCCAATCAAGTTTAATAGACCACAACTTTTGGATTAGTATTTTGGATACAATGATTACAGGACTAACTAGACCCAATGGATCATATATCTGTGCAATTATAGATAATACTTGTCTTTTTGTAATGTGATTCTTCAATGAAAAAGAATTGATTTTATATTTCAATAAATCATGTTTACCTATCCATTGAATGCCTAATGTTTTTGAACTTTCATATTCACCCAAATTCAATATCTCATTAGAAATGTCAGAATGTTCGATATGTTCTAAAACCTTAGAATTGTTGGAATACCATTTTCGCAATATGAAATTGGCTGATTTTAGTATAGCATCAATAGTTTTGCATCTATTTTGTAATTCAGTTAAATCATTTGAACCTGTCAAAAGGTCATCAACATAAAAATCATTCAAAATAGTCTTTGAAGCCTCTGGAGAACATGTGAAACTTTCTATTCCTAATTGTTTTAAACATTTAATAGCCAAATATGGAGCTGCTGTAGTTCCATACGTAACTGTATTCAATTGAAAAGTGGAAATATCATCTTCAGGGCTGTCCCTCCAGAGAATTAATTGCAGTGGTCTATGTTCTTCATGCATTAGTATTTGCCTATACATTTTTGAAACATCCGAAGAAACTACATACTTGAAATAACGAAATCTAATCAAAATGTCAAAAATATTATTTTGTACTTTAGGCCCAACATATTGAAGATTATTCAAGGACAATCCTGAAGTTGTTTTACATGACCCATCGAACACAACTCTCAATTTTGTTGTGAGACTTTCCTTTAAAATACCATGATGTGGAAAATAATAGTGAGGTGCGTTATAATCAATATTTGTTGCCTTTGTCATGTGACCTAAGTCAAGATATTCATGAATAAATTCTTTATATAGAGTGAAATAGTTATCATTAGATATGAATCGTTTCTCTAATAGTTTGAATCTTCGATAAGCAATTTCTTTGGAATCTCCCAAAAGACTAGAAGACTTTTTTAATGGTAGTTTTACTATAAATTGACCATTATTTGCTCGTGTTGTATTTTCGGCAAATAATTTCTCACATTCAATATCTTCTTTTGACATAGAATTGATATCTGGAATTTCATTTATTTCCCAAAAACGTTTCAATTGTTCATCTTCTACAATTATGTCTTTTGAAAGATTACAAATTGAAATATTTGAAGGCATTGAAATATTACCTGCAATAATCCAACCCAGTTTTGTATTCTGAAAAACGGGCCCCTTACCATTGAGCTTGATTTGGCCATCCAAAATCAAATCCCAAAAAACGCTAGCCCCTATGAGAATGTCAATATCACCTGGATTGTGAAATTGGGGATCTGATAAATGTATATTTTCTGGAATTGAACATTGAGATATACAGATTTTATGAGAAGGTATATTAGCAGAAATAACAGGTGTTACAAAGCAACATAACTGTGTTTTGAAATCATTTACCTTCGAATAAATGGTGATTGAAGTTTTTTCAGTTATATTCGATACAACCTGGTTTATACCAATAATTGACAATTGTGTTGGAACCAATTTGAGGTTCAGTCGCTTACAAAATTCCTTTGTAATTAAATTTGACTGTGCTCCACAGTCTAGAAGCGCCCTGCAATGTTGAAAGTTACCATAATTGTCCTTTACTTTGAATGTAACTGTTGACAACATCACTGAGGATTGGTATGTTTCAATAACATTGAATACTTTAGAAGAACTACAAGGTTCTTCTATAGGGTTTGGCGTTATATTCGCTTGCTCTATTTCATTAGAAGAAAATTGCAAAGAATTGTGTTTCATATGAGAACTAGGTTTGGAATTGTCACTTTGATTCTCAGAATTAGTAGCAGCATTGTTTGAATCAAAATGTAATAATGTATTGTGTTTACGTTTGCATTTTCGACATGGACCAGAATTACAAATATCTTTAGAATGTCCAATTCGTAGGCAGTTAGAACAGAGTTTCAATTGTCTTACCTTTTGCCACCTTTCGTTAATATTCAATTTGAGAAAGTCATTGCATGTATAAATAGTGTGATCACCTTTGCAAAAATTACATTTATTTTGATTCAGAGACAAGTTGATATGCTGATGGAAAGATTTTATACCTTTGTTTATACCTTTGTGTACATAAAAATCGTTTTTGGAATGAGGCTCTTCCAAGGACTCCAGGATATCTGCTCTTTCTCTCAAAAATTCTACAAACTCATCTAGTGTGGGTAATTCATTGCTTACATGATGTTCCTTCCATTTGTTTTGTGTAATTTTGTCCAATTTATTGTAAATGATATGTATAATTACCATATCCCATAAGGAATCCTTGGAAAGCTTCATTGCCTCCAATGCTGATAAATGTTTTGACATATCATCAGTTAAATTTCTGAAAATGGAGAAAGTGCATTTACTTATTTGATTGAGATTAAATAAAGACTTGATATGAGTATCAACCAAGAACTTTTTCCTATTGAATTTATCATTTAGCATTTGCCAAGCCATTTTATAATCCTGAGTTTCATCACACCCTTCAATTACCCTTTTTGCATAACCCTCAAGTGCAGCTTTCAAAAAATTATATTTTTGCCCATCGTTTAAGTTTTTATTCGAATCTATGGTTGTTATAAAATTCTTTTTGAATTCCAGCCAGTTTTCATACTCACCGTTAAAAACTGGTAATTTTATTTTTGGCAATAAAAAGTTTTGTAAGGGATCTTGTACCGCTATTGGGGTGGGAATATTATTTTTAAGGACCTTCTTTCTTACATATTCCATCAAATACCCAATTTTTTGATAATACTTTTGTTCAAATGGTTCTCTTTCTTTAGATTGGTCAACCAAGTCTGCATCATCACAGTCTTGTTCAATATTTGTTTGAATATTGTCAAATTCCTGAATCAAACTCGAATTGTTATCTATGCGCAATTGAACTTCGCTACTATCTGGAGTAATTGTACCTTTTATTATCAAATCAACATAATTTTCAAGGTTGTTCAGCTTAAATTTCAGTGATTCACGATTTTTTACCATTTTTTTCAAATCTTTTTTGGCAGTAGCCATTTTATAAAGCAGTAACTATAGTTTGACTTTGAAAATTATATGAAAATCAAATTATAAATCGCAGATTTGGTGAAAAATGCAGTAAAAGCTATCAAAATTGATAAATGGCTGTCAAACTCACACAAAATGAAGTTTTGTCTACTATAAATTGCAATACTGATCAGTCAAATTGAAATAGCATCAAAAAACTCACGACTATGGGAAAAATACATAAGAATAATAGGAAATTACTGACTTTGATTTGCTTGAGTTAAATGGCTCGATTCTTCTACCAACTTTCTTCCTCAACTCTTGACTCCAATTATGACAAATAATAATTTCTTTCAATGGTTTTGTCACAATCTCCCAGTTGAATAATCGTTACAAAAAACCAATTCAGCTGCCTTCAATCGACGACTTTGGCTTGTTGTAGGTACGGCTACGACGTTTCTCTTCGATGCTTTCTTGAATTGAATTGCGTTTTTCACTACTATCCGGCTCGAAGGACCAAAATTTTGTGTTTAATAATTGAAGTACTGCTGGTGTAGTGAAAAATACTAATAGGATCGATAGACTTTTTATTTTCAAAAAGTAAAAATTGTCAATCTTGTTACAAGTTCAGAAAAATTGTTGACAGCAACCGCATTCAGATTTTTCAGCTCACTAGAGTGAATTTCGCTGTCGCCATAAATACTCAATACAGAATGATATTTTGAATTATGAATTAACAATAAAGTTTGAACATTTCCAGAGAAGTAAGCGAGCTTGTGAGCGAAGTATCACCGACGAGACGGATGGCTCTCTTTTGGGCCGAATCTAAAAGTTTCAATGTGTGTTTGGGTGCTGCACTTCATATATGCGAACAATATTCCAAAACAGGTCGAATCTGTGCCTTATAAATCATAATCAGTTGACGAGAAGTAAAATACTTCTTGGCTCGAAACAGAAAACCGAGTTTTTGAGGGCACTCTTGGCAATGGACCTCACATGGTTCTCACATGAGAGGGTACTGCTTATGGTAATAACGAGCATTGAAATGGAAAATTTCAGTGGTATAGAAACTCCTGACGTAGTTACGCTACTGTGAGATCGGCCTTTCTAGAGAAAAGACATGCTTGGGTTTTAGCCGCATTGAATTCCACCAAATTGTTGGATCCCCATTCTAGAATTTTCGTATTCATTTGATTCACGATTCTTTCCCGTTCATTTCTGTATTCACTGGCTCTTATCGGAGATTTGGAAGAGAAAGCGGTATGAAGGGTACTATCATCTGCAAAGCTGTCCACTAGACATGAGGTAGCTCCCAACAAATCATTGTTGTGAAGGAGAAACAGTGTTGGTGCTAGAATGGATCTCTGTGGAACACCAGCATTTATTGGTAGAGTATCAGATGATTCTCCGTCGATCACCACGTGGAGAGATCGGTCTGAGAAAAAGCTAGATAGCAAGGAACACAACCGGGGAGGAAAGCCATGAGATGGAAGTTTGGTGTCCTTGGTGCCAAACGCGATCAAATGCCTTGGAGATATCTTGTGCAACGGCCAGAGTTTCACCATATTTTTCGATAGATTGCTGCCAAATATGTGAGATATAAGCAAGCAGGTCACCGGTTGATCTCTGGTGCCGGAAACCATATTGTCGATCATTGGTAATTTCCGAGCGTTCTGGATATTTCATGAGCTCGATGTTGATAGCTTTCTCCATGGCCTTCGAACTAACAGAGTAGTGCGATAGGGACTCGTTTAAGAAAAGAATTCACACATTCACAATGAATTTTTCGGGCGTCCAGGGCCAGCTTCACTCCGGCAGTAAATTTCATCTTCCTTGATAGTAACTTTGCCTGTTTCATATTCCATTGTAACAATCAAAATCGTTCAAGAAAAGTATCCACATGTTCAAAATTATTTTTCCGGGCCGGCTCCACTACAGATATAAATGTCAACTTTATTTTTAGCAACTCTGCCCGTTTTATATTCCAGTTTAACAATCAGAATCGTTAATGAGAAAAAATCCACAGGTTCAGTATAATTTTTCCGGGCGCCCAGAGCCGGCTTAACTTCAGCAATAAATCTCAACTTCCGTATTAGTAACTCTGCCAGTATCATATTTAACCATAAAACTAAGAATAGTTGAAGAAAAAAATCCACAAGTTCAGAATAATTTTTCCGGACGTCCAGGGCCAACTCCACTCCAGCAATAAATTTCAACTTCCTTACCAGGAACTACCTATGCCAGTTTCATATTTCAGTATAACAAACGAAATCGGTTAAGGAAATTATCGACATATTCAGAGTAATTTTTCCAGGCGTCTAGGGCCGGCTTCACTCCAGCAATAAATCTCCAGCAAAACTTCTTCAATAGGAAATCTGCAAATTCAATTTTCCAAAATAACGAACAGAATCGGTTGAGAAAAGAATCCACATGTTCAGAATAATTTTTTAGGCGTCCAGGGCAGGCTTTACTCTAGCAATAAATGTCAACTCCCTTATTGGGAACCCTGCCAGTTTCATATTTCAGTGTAACATTCAAAATTGTTTAAGAAAAGAAATCACATGTTCAGGATAATTTTTCGGGGCGTCTAGGGCTGGGTTCACTCCAGCAATAAATCTGGCAGAGTTTCTAATAAAGAGCACTGGACGCCCGGAAAAATTATTGTGCATGTGTGAATTCTTTTATTAAAAGACTTTGATTGTTATACTGAAATATGAAACTGGAAGAGTTCCTAATGAGGAAGTTGAAATTTATTTGGAGTGAAGCCGCGCCTGTACGACCGGAAAAATTATTCCGAACATATGGATAATTTTCTTGAACGATTTTTATTGTTACAATGAAATATGAAACTGGCAGAGTTCCTAATAAGGGAGTTGATTTATTGCTGGAGTGAAGCCGGCCCTGGACGCCCAGAAAAAATATTCTGAAGATGTGTATTCTTTCCTCACACGACTTTGATTGTAACACTGAAATGTAAAACTGGCAGATTTCCTAATAAGGAAGTTGAGATTTATTGCTGGAGTGAAGCCGGCCTGGACACCTGAAAATATTATTGTGACATGTGTCAATTCTTTTCTTGAACGACTTTGATTGTTACACTGAAATATGAAACTGAAAGAAATCCTAATAAGGAAGTTGAAATTTATTGCTGGAGTGAAGCCGGGCATGTACTCCCGGAAAAATTATTCTGATCTTGTGGATCCTTTTCTTGAACGATTTTGATTGTTACACTGGAATATGAAACTGGCAAAGTTACTATCAAGGAAGATGAAATTTACTCTCGGAGTGAAGCTGGATCTGGACGCCCGAAAAATTCATTGTGAATGTGTGAATTCTTTTCTTAAACGAGTTTGATCGTTACACTGAAGTATGAAACTGAAAGAGTTCCTAATGAGGAAGTTGAGATTTATTGCTGGAGTGAAGCCGGCCCTGGACGCCCAGAAAAAATATTTCTGAACTTGTGGATTTTTTTCTTTGACGATTCTGATTATTACAGTGAAATATAAAACTGGCAAAGTTCCTATTGAGGAAATTTAAAATTTATTGCCGGAGTGAAGCCGGCCCTGGACGCCCGGAAAAATTATTTCTGGACTTGTGGATTTTTTTCTTCAACGATTCTGATTGTTATAGTGAAATATGAAACTGGCAAAGTTCCTATTAATGAAGTTGAAATTTATTCCCGGAGTGAAGAAGCCGGCCCTGGACGCCCGGAAAAATCATTGTGGATGTGTGAATAATTTTCTTGGACGACTTCGATCGTTACACTGAAATATGAAACTGAAAGAGGTCCTAATGAGGAAGTGGAGACTTATTGCTGGAGTGAAGTCGGCCCGGACGCCCAGCAATTTTTTTTCTGAACATGTGGATTTTTTTCTCAACGATATTGATTGTTATAGTGAAATATAGTTCTTTTTATGGAAGTTGAAATTAATTTCCGGAGTGAAGACGGCCCTGGACACCCGGAAAAATTATTTCTGAACTTGTCGATTTTTTTCTTTAACGATTCTGATTGTTATACTGAAATATGAAACTGGCAAAGTTCCTATTAAGGAAGTTGAAATTTATTCCCGGAGTGAAGCCGGCTCTGGGAGCCCGGAAAAATCATTGTGAATGTGTGAATTCTTTTCTTGAACGACTTTTATTGTTACACTGAAATTGAGGTCCTAATGAGGAAGTTGAGATTCATTGCTGGAGTGAAGCCGGGCCTGGACGCCCGGAAAAATTATTGTGAATGTGTGAATTATTTTCTTAAACGACTTTGATTGTTACACTGAAATATGAAACTGGAAGAGTTCTTAATGAGGAAGTTGAAACCTATTGCTGGAGCGAGGCCGCGCCTGTATGCCTGGAAAAATTATTCTGAACATGTGGATACTTTTCTTGAACGATTTTGATTGTTAAATTGTTAAAATTGTTTTTTCCGTTAACCAGCTGTCGTCCCCTTACGAACGGCAGCCCTCAAAAGTCGAAACTTGTGCGAGCCAAGGATTAACGAGGTCTTACCTTTTAACGTGCGATTCCTAGCACTTTTTCGGGCCATCAGATAAAAATCTGAAGTCGCTGAGGATTCGAACCTAGCCGACCAGCAGTCAATGGTTTTGAACGCTTCAGTCTAAATAAATAAATAAATAAATAGGGTTTTTATTTCAAAGTTTGCAATTAACAATACACAACTTATGACATGTCACATTTTTTATGCCCCATACTTCTTAACCCAGGGGGGTCAGGGGAGGATGGGAAAAAAGGCGCAGAAGTAGCGACCCTTCCGCTCCTTTTCAGGGGAGCTAGAAGGGCGCCCTGCCAAGTCGGGCACAAAAACCCCCAAGAAGGGGGCGCTGATGCCCGGCCCCGCTGATGTTAACGGAATGACCGGACATTTCACAAAATTGCGGCGGCGACCGATAAGAGACACGCCTCCTGCATCGCTTATGCGTGTGGTCTAATTTTATTCAATGTAGATAAGCCTTGAACTGCGTTTATAAGGTTGGTTATTTCGATGATAAACCCCGGAAAAGGCTGAGGCAAAAAACCGGGTCAAGGTACTTCGCGTTTCAGGTTACACCTCTCGTCTTGGTTCCCTACGGAACCGGTTCATCACGTCGTTCCTGGAAGATATCCAGCGCCTGATATATGAGCCCGCCGTGCTTGCGGGGCTCATTATCATATACCCTAAGCTTGGTAATGTCCTTGGTGAGAGGACTGTTATGGAGGAAGTACTTATAGAACTTGTAAGACAAGTTCTTAATGTATGTCGGAACTGAGTCGACGCCAGCAAGCTCCCTTAAAGTTTCCAACCGAAGGTACCTCCTACTATTAGTGATAATACGGAGCACCTTGTTCTGCATCCTATCCAGCCGCATGAGTGGGGTGGTTTTCAGACTGCAGAACACTGGACAAGCGTACGTCATTGCGGGTCTTATGATCTGCTTGTAAACAAGCAATTTATTGTCAAGACTCATTTTAGAGCCTCTGGCTATCAGAGGGTAGGTGCGCTTTAGCGCCGCTCCAGCCCTCTGAATAGCCAAGGTTATATGTCTGCCAAAATTGAGCCGCTTGTCCAGCTGTACTCCCAGGTATCTCGCAGTGTTCACGTTTTCAACAGCTTCGCCGTTGATCACCAACTTCCGATAAAGTTTTGAGTATGTGTACTTTTTCGTGAAGTTGATGGTCTCCGACTTCGCCGGATTCACCACGATCTTGTTCTCAGCCAAATAGGGTATGACCTTCCTATCCAAGTGAACTTGGATCCTATATTGGGCAGCGACGCTCGAGAAGGAATGGGCAAATATGGCGGTATCATCGGCATATATCGCCGTGCCCATATCCGGTCTCTCGCACTGAGGAAAATCATACGTATTTAGCGAGTACAAGTGCGGCGACAAACTTGAACCCTGCGGAACACCTGCTTCTATCGGAAACTCAGCGGAGCGAGTGTTGTTTACTCGCACCATAAAAGTTCTCCCAACAAGGTAAGAGTTAATCAACCTTACCATGTATGAGGGCATGCCTGCCAACAGCATTTTAGAGATAAGACCCTCTACCCATACCGAGTCAAAGGCCTTTTTCATGTCCAGCAGGACCATGACTGTGTTGAGTCCACGTTGAGCTGCCTCTTTCACCCCGTGTACAATCCTCACGACCTGAGAAGTGGTGCTATGACCCTTTCTAAAGCCGAACTGCACATCGGGGATCATTTTGAGTTTCTCCTCGAGACTCAACAACCGTCTCAGAAGGATCTTCTCCACTACCTTGGCGATCACACTCAGAAGTGAAATGGGGCGATAGCTGTCAAGTTTATGGCCATCCTTACCAACTTTCAGAATAGGTATCACCAGAGCCTTCTTCAGACAATCTGGATAACACCCCCATTTAATAATAGCGTTGATCAAGTAGATGAGCTGGGCGAGGACCTTCCGCGGCGCATTCCGAAGTAGAATGACATCCAAGCCGTCCGGCCCAGGTGCCTTATTCGTCGGAAGCCTTTTTATGACTTCCGTCAGTTCCTCATAGTTCGTCATTATTTTGGCAAATCTATGAGGACCAATAGGGAGGGAGACTGACTCTCTAAAGTCTTCCGTTATCTTAGTATTTCGTCTGTGTCCCTCACTAACGTCCGGCACCCTTTTGTGTACGCCGGCGAAATGTACCCCGAACAGTTCCGCCTTCTGAGGGTCCGTCGCTAGTCGCTCGTTCCCACTCTCCATGGCTGGAATTGGCGCGAAACGCTTAGATATTCGTTTCGTCATCCTCCACAGAGAGTTGTCGCGAGGGTCTAGCTTCTCCAGTTTATCCTTCCACACCCTATCGTTATTTTCGTTGATCAACTGAGAGATCTCTCTTCCCAAATTCAACATATCGGTTTTATGGACAGGGTTTCGAGTACCCTGCCACTTTTTGCGAAGAGAGTTCTTCAGCGCGATCATCTCCTTAACGTGGGGTGGAAGAATATTCCGGTTACTCTTAACCACAGTCTTCCTGACAGAGCGCTCACGAGCTACTTGAATATTTCTAATGAGAGTAAGGGTAACCTCCTCAATTTCATCTTTTGAGATGTTTGACTTGATTAATGTCATAGCATTCAAAAGTCTTCGGAACTCTTTCCAGTCTGCATTTCGATAATCGTACTTTGTCGTAGGAGGACGCTCGTCCATCCTGCACTTTAATCGAAATACAACTGGATCGTGATCCGAAGTCATCTCGTGGATGGCCTTGAGTTCACTCATATTAGTAATATTCTTGTTCACTACCAAGTCAACTATGGTCGGAGTGGTCCCGTTCCAGGGGTAATGTGTTGGCTCTTCCGAGTGCACGATTACCGCATCGTTGTCAAGGGTATATTCCCACAGCGTCTTACCGTTGGCATTCGGCTGGGACTTACCACTCCACTCGGGTCGCCTGGCATTGAAATCCCCCGCCAGCAGCACCCTATGACCGGTGTTACACAGATTCTCCAAATCGGCACAGGAGAATCTCTGATTTGGTGGATTATATACCGCGAATACGCAGGTCCCATCAGCGAGTCTAACACCTACGTGCTCTATCGAGCTACGCTGAGGCGGGATCCGCGCATGCGCGATACCATCCTTGATAAGGATGGCCACCCCCCCCCCTCACTGCCTGGGGACGATCAACCCTGATAGTAGTGAAGCCCTTGAGACTAAATCTATGGTCCGGCCTGAGCCATGTCTCACATATGAGCATAAGGTCCACTCTATGCCTGTCGATAAAGTCAATAATAAGCGGAAGCTTATTATTGACTGAACCGGCGTTATACATGCATACCCTCATAGCTTGCTCAAAAGCTATATCGCTGGGAATCACCCAGAATCTCTATGGTAGCCATAGCCTTCTCCAGCGGGGTTTTAGCTTGAGCGAGTCTGGCGATCAAATCGTCCAGAGCTCTGCTCAGCTCCGCAAGGTTTATCATCGAACCGACCTTCTGAATCTTACCAGTCAGCGCCGCAAGATCATTCAAACCAGCACCCCCCTGTTGGGCGTGCCTGTGGACTGGGGTTTGATTAGGAGGTGTGTAGGGAATAGAGGGAGACCCTGGGTTAGGTTGAATTCTTCTACTTCCGGCAGCTGGTCCATCCATACGTTGGGCGTCACCACCCTGTTGAGGACGCTTCAGTCTCAACCACTGAGCTACTTGACCCTATACAATGGAATATGAAACTGGCAGAGTTCCTAATAAGGAAGTTGAGATTTATTGCTGGAGTGAAGCCGGCCCTGGACGCCCGTAAAAATTATTCTGAACATGTGGATCATTTTCTCAAACGATTTCGATTGTTACACTAAAATATAAAACTGTCAAGAGTTCCCATTAAGGAGGTTGAAATTTATTGCTGAAGTGAAGCCGGCCCTGGACACCCGGAAAAAATATTGTGAATGTGTGAATTCTTTCCTTGAATGACTTTGATTGTCTTACTGAAATATGAAACTGGAAGAGGTCCTAATAGGGAAGTTGAAATTTATTGCTGGAGTGAAGCCGGGCCTGTACGCCGGAAAAATTATTCTGAACATGTGGGTACTTTTCTTGATTGATTTTGATGGCAATAATGGAATGTGAAACTGGCAGAGTTCCTAATAAGGAAGTTGAGATTTATTGCTGGAGTGAAGCCGGCCCTGGACGCCTGTAAAAATTATTATGAACATGTGGATTCTCTTCTCAACCGATTTCCCTCTATTCAACTGTATTTTTTTCATGTGGCACGCACACTGCACACATCGTTTTCAACTGCCTGAATAAAACTTTATTTTTCTGTCACTTTGACGGCCGAAAAAATTCATTTGAATAGCGTTTTCTACGTCATTTTCAGCCCTCTATTCAACAGCATTTTTTTACATGTGGCACGTGGACTGCACATATCGTTTTTACCTGCTTGAAAGAAACTTTTTTTTTTCTGTTACTTTGACGGCCGAACAAATTCATCTGAATGGCTATTCAGACTCATTTGATATTTCAGGCCTTCTATTCAACTGTATTTTTTTTTGTTGTGGCACGGGGAATGCACACATCGTTTTCAACTGCCTGAATGAAATTTACTTTTTCTGTCACTTTGACGGCCGATGTCGTTGACAATTTATTGAAAGCCACTGATTGCGGTAATATATCGGCGCTAGTATTGTTAGATTATTCGAAAGCCTTCGATATGATAAATCATGATATTTTAGCAGCGATGTTTGAATACTATCATTTCAGTGAAAGTGTGTGTTCCCTCCTCTCATCGTATTTGAATGGCCGAACACAAACAGTACAAATTGGTTCTCAAAAATCTACATCCCAGAAAATCACCTGCGGAGTACCTCAGGGTAGTATTCTCGGGCCGTTGTTCTTTACTCTGTATACATCACTCTTTCCTGATTCGATTAAATCCTGTGACTATCACCTTTATGCAGATGATACGCAGCTGTATCTCTCATTTCAGTATTCTGATATATCAGAAGCAATTCATTTTGTAATTTATGTTTTCCAAGTAATAAACAGTCCAGAGATAAATATTATTTTAGTTTTTATTCACAACTTGAAGTACAAAATATATTGACAAAAATTTTCTCTATTGTCACTGAGACTACTTTCTGCTATACAGGGTAAATATACTCAACACTCCCCCTCGATTAAATTTTTTCTAAAAAAAAAATTAAAAATCGCCAAAATATAAATGAACCAATTGACATAAACAACAAATGTCAAAATATTCCAGCTAAAGCTCTAAAATTCAAAAATTTCTGTTTACATAAGGGTTTAGTCAATCTGCAATATTTTCATTCGAGCTAACATAATCGACATCTATAATCTTTTTCGAAATCAAATCTTTGATAAAATGTTGCCTTATGTCTATATGTTCAACTCTTTTCGAATTTTCGCAACTTGTAGACATTGCTATGGTACTTTGATTGTCTATAAAAAGCACCGTATTGCAATCTATAAGAAATTCAGACAACACCCCTTTTAAATAAACGAGTTCTTGAGCAGCTGTGGCAGCTGCTATGTATTCCGCTTCAACAAAGACCTAGAGGAAATATCCAATATTTCGAAACTTCACTCTCTGAAGATAAACCCAAAAAATCAACAGCTCTTATATTTTGCAACGACGACATTTTAGCATCTGTTAAGGATAGAATTTTATTTGAAATAGAAGGTACCCCAATTCCCATAGAAACACATTGCAAAAATTTAGGTCTAGTTCTCGACACCAAATTAAGATTCAAACATCATATATCCTCTAAGCAGAAAATTGCATTTGCCACGCTAAAAATGATTTATTCTCAACGGAAATTTCTCTCATGTGAAACAAAAAAAATGTTATGCGACTCGCTTGTACTCTCAAATTTCAATCATTGCGACGTAGTATATGGTCCCTGCCTAGACAGTAATGAATCCAGACGTATTCAGAAGCTTCAAAATTCTTCTGTCCGATTGGTTCATGGAATAAGAAAATATCACCACATTTCAGGAAAATTCAATGAAATGAAATCGTTAAATATGTATAATCGTCGAACATTACATTTTGCATGTTTGGCTCATAAAATTTACACATCAAGAACACCCCCCTACTTACATGAAAAACTAACATACAGAACAGATGTTCATAATTTGAGTATCCGCCAGAAAACCCTGCTTCGTGTACCGAGGCACGCTAAAATAATTTTCAAAAGATCGTTCTCTTATAACGTGGCGGTCTGTATCAACAAACTGTACAATTTTGATCCTACATTTTTATCTTCATCTGCCGAATCATTATGTATAAGAAATATTTACTCTCTACACAAAAATCATCCCGTAACTAAAAATTTTTTTTTTAGATTATCTTTTCTTCTCTCTTTTCTTCGACTCTATCTGTCTGTTTTCTCTTTTTCCTCTAATTTTCTATTCTCTTCTCCCTTCGTACCAATTCAACACATTTTTATTATTATGTTTTTTTGCTATCCTCATAAATCTTCTTTCAATTTCACTGGCACTGGTGGAAGAACAGGGGTGGACTCGTCCACAACTGAACCAGTTGTAGCCATTTATCCTATATATGTAAATATAGAAACTTTTGTTAAATTATGATTTTGTGGATAATAAATGCATTATTATTATTATTATTAATTTATTTGAATAGCGTCTTCTACGTCATTTTCAGCCCTCTATTCGACTGTATTTTTTTCCATGTGGCACGCGGACTGCACACATCATTTTTACCTGCTTGAAAGAAACTTTATGTTTTATCTGTCACTTTGACGGCCGAACAAATTCATATGAATAGCCATTCATTTGTTATTTTAAGCCTTCTATTCAACTGTATTATTTTCGTTGTGGCACGGGGATTGCACACATCGTTATTAACTGCTTGAATGAAACTTTATTTTTCTGTCACTTTGACGGCCGAACAAATGCATTTGAATAGCGTATTCTACGCCATTTTCAGCCCTCTATTCAACTGTATTTTTTTCCATGTGGCACACGGACTGCACACATCGTTTTTACCTGCTTGAAAAAAAAATAAAATTTCTGTCACTTTGACGGCCGAACAAATTCATTTGAATGGAGTTTTCCACGTCATTTTTAACTGTATTTTTTAAAATCTGGCACGCGGACTGCACTTTATTTTTTTCTGTCACTTTGACGGCCGAACAGATTCATCTGAATGGACACTCATTTGTTATTTTAAGCCTTTCATTCAACTATATTTTTTTCGTTTTGGCACGGGGATTGCACACATCGTTTTTAACTGCCTGAATGAAATTTAATTTTTCTGTCACTTTGACGGCCAAACAAATTCATTTAAATAGCGTCTTCTACGCCATTTTCAGCCCTCTATTCAACTGTATTTTTTTCCATGGCGCACGCGGACTGCACGTTTTACCTGCTCGAAAGAAACTCTAATTATTTTCTGTCACTTTGACGGCCGAACAAATTCATCTGAATAGCCACTCATTTGTTATTTTAAGCCTTCTATTGAGCTGTATTTTTTTCGTTTTGGCACGGGGATTGCACACATCGTTTTCAACCGCCTGAATAAAATTTTATTTTTCTGTCACTTTGACGGCCGAACAAATTCATTTAAATAGCGTATTCTATGCCATTTTCAGCCCTCTATTCAACTGTATTTTTTTCCATGTGGCTCGCGGACTGCACACATCGTTTTTACCTGCTTGAAAGAAACTTTATTTTTTTTCTGTCACTTTGACGGCCGAACAAATTCATCTGAATAGCCACTCATTTGTTATTTTAAGCCTTCTATTCAACTGTATTTTTTTCGTTGTGGCACGGGGATTGCACACATCGTTTTTAACTGGCTGAATGAAATTTTATTTTTCTGTCACTTTGACGGCCGAACAAATTCATTCAAATATCGTATTCTACGCCATTTTCAGCCATCTATTCAACTTTATTTTTTTCCATGTGGCACACGGACTGCACACATCGTTTTTACCTGCTTGAAAGAAACTTTTTTTTTTCTGTCAGTTTGACGGCCGAACAAATTCATTTGAATAGAGTTTTCCACGTTATTTTCAGCCCTTTATTCAACTTTATTTTTTTCCATGTGGCACGCGGACTGCACACATCGTTTTCAACTGCCTGAATAAAACTTTATTTTTCTGTCCCTTTGACGGCCGAACAAATTCATTTGAATAGCGTATTCTACGACATTTTCAGCCCTCTATTCAACTTTTTTTTTCCATGGGGCACGCGGACTGCACATATCGTTTTTACTTGCTTGAAAGAAACTTTATTTTTTTTCTGTCACTTTGAAGGCCGAACAAATTCATTTGAATAGCCACTCATTTGTTATTTCGAGCCCTCTATTCAATTGTATGTTTTTCATGGGACACGCGGAGTGTACACATATTTTTTAAATGCCTGAATGGAACATTTTTTTTTTCTGCTACTTCGACGGCAGAACAAATCAATTTGAATAGCGACTTCCACATTATTTTGAACCCTTTATTCAAATGTATTTTTTTCCATGTGACACGCGGACTGCGCATATCGTTTTTAACTGCCCAAATGAAACTGTATTTTTTTGAGCCCTCTATTCAACTGTAGTTTTTTCATGTGTTAGGAGGACTGCAACACAAAGTTGTCAACTGTCTAAATAAAACAAAAGTATTTTTTCGTTATATTTACGTCCGAACAAGTTGGTTTGACCCTGTATTTATATTTATGCGGAGTCTTCTGTTATTTTGATTATTTTGGTTCTCGGAATATATCTATCCATACATTCATGAAATAATAACTATCGGTTTCACAATACTTCAACTGGCAAACAAATTGACTTCACCCTGTACATATTCTTCCTGGTGCCCTGTATCGAACGGTCTTGAAATAATTTTTTAAACTCCGAATAGATCTGGTAGATTGGGATTGCCATTTATATATTATGGTTATTTATCTCCAACTTTCACGGATAAATAACTCGTCAAGATTTTTTCTGTATATACGATCAATTCTGGAAGTCTTCTTTCGCATAGTATTTTTGAGTCATATTCAATTCTGGATTTTTCGAACAGTTCCATGTTTCTTGCCATAAACATTTCAATAGTTCCTTGAATGATATGCTAGCCTTCTCTAGTTGCAAAATATTCTAAAAAGCTGAGAATGAACATATCCGTAAAATACTTAATACTTGATGTGGCAATGCTTCAAACGTTCACTCGTAAATTCCACCCAAGATATACTCAAGGTCAGAAACTTTGGCCAGAAAAGTGTGGCTAACTTCACACAAATCTATAACAAATTGGATTTCAGTCCGTATAATTAGGTAGGTACTCGTTTATCTGATGAGTTGAAGACCCTCAAGCCATTGACATAATTGAAGATTTTAAGTTTTGCGATTTAGGATATCAATTTCAGAAATGAAACAGAACTGAAAAAACTGAACTAAAAACTGAAAACTGAAAAAAAAAACATGGATTTTACCATCAAGATTGATAGTGGCGCGTGAACAGAATAATAATGATTTGTGTTATTGTTTTTTTTTCACCTGTATACGTATTTATTTTTTGACTTGAAAACATTGTTTTATCGTATTTGATAAAATAGTTTAGTTTATCTCTACTATTTGATACAATATGGTTTTTCATTTATAAATCTACCTGTGGATTTCTTTTCAGATAAAACATATCAAACATTTTATCAGAAAACTGCACGTGACAATAAAAAGGCAATGAATACCTACTACTTGTACGTATCAAACACTTGGACGAAGATATGTTATGTTACAAAAATAGAATTATAAGGTTCCACCTCCTCGATAAAGACTTTCAACAGAGAGTTGAACATGCCGGAAGTTCACAACATTCCGACACAATATTTAGATTAAAAGTCGAGATACACAGACTGCTTGCTGTACCGTTCTGAAATAAACGACTATTAATAAACATTTGAAAAAGCGGTCATCTCGAGTACGACTCATTTTCAAATGGATTCCGGAAATATCTTGACTAACAATTAGTTTTGATGAGGAGAAATATAATGTACTAGCTGCATCACCCGCCGTTGCCCGGGTAAAACAAATATGATCTTAGGCAATTTCATTTGAGTTTTTTTTTCCGTACCTTCTAGAACCTTCCGAAGTGGTCAAGGTGTTAAGAGCTTTTGTTCTCAGCCAGGCGGCCCGGGTTCTGGTTCATTTCACGTTTTCAATGAATTTAATACGAGAAGCATGTATTTACAACTTTTCACAGAAAAATAACTTTATTCGCCAAAAAAGGAGAATGAAACATAAAAATTCTGCAGGATTTGATGAAATCTCAGGATTTGTATAAAAGGAAGTTCTTGAGGCTGTATCATTGTCAGAGGGCACCTGTCCAAACGCCATTTAAATTGGAAGTCCTACCTTTTAAAAAAAACTATGCCAAATTGTTGGAAAATTACAGACCTGTTATAGTTCCATCGACGTTCTCAAAAATATTTGAATATACCTTCTTCGATCGCCTATCGTTCTTCTAGAAAAAACACGAAATTGTATCAGTTGAAGCATGGATTTCAAAACGATAAATCAACCTCAATGGCTGTGTTAATCATAAAAAAATATTTGGGATTATAGAAAAGTATGGTTTGAGGAAAAACCCATTAAAATAGGTTCAGTCATTTCTCGAGGGAAGGAAACAATATGTTTCAATCCAGATGGAATCCCCTGACAAGACATATAACAACAGGTCAAATTGCTCGTACGTTAACATGGGCGTTCCACAAGAATCTAACTTGGGCCCGGTATTATTTATTTTATACAAAAATCAGATTGATTCTGTCATAACGAGTGATCACCACTCATCCTATGCAGATGATTTATCACTGGTTGTATCCTCCTCCGACACTGATGTACCTAAAGCCAGTTGCTCCGAGCTGATGACTAAAGTGTCAGACACTGTAACAGTGTGTAAGTGTGACACATTGTAACAAGTTAGCAAACAAACTGAATTCGTTGAATTTTCTTTCCCTCAATCTCAGAGTTCTCCTTAAGCAGTTACTGATTCAAGACTTAGGCATGGGATTTCTTTCTATGGAAGCTCTTCCTCGGCGTCGGACGTATTTATCAGTCAGAAGCGTATACTATGTACTATGGCACCTGCATCGTGTAGAGAATCATGTAAACCATTGTGAAATCTGTGAAATATCTTTGTATATT
Organism: Chrysolina haemoptera; assembly: GCA_958298965.1. Classification (NCBI taxonomy): domain Eukaryota; kingdom Metazoa; phylum Arthropoda; class Insecta; order Coleoptera; family Chrysomelidae; genus Chrysolina; species Chrysolina haemoptera. Next base: position 24,015,732 of record OY282585.1, on the reverse strand, counting down.
TTTAATAACAAGTCATCATTTCACTTGAATGTAGACATTCTTGACTATAATACAAGAAAAAAAGCAATATTTTCATATTCCATTCGCGAAAGTGAACACAGCATATAATGCTCCAAACTATATGGGATCTCGAGACAACTTAATAATCACGTTTGATGAGATCTAGAATGATATATGCCGGGGTGTAACTTGATTGGCGATAGAGTACTCAAAATGAACAGGTATAGTGGTGCAATTAACGACACTATTTCGTGATGAAATAGTGATAATACAATCCTCTTCAGTCTGCAGATGGTTTTTGCAATAATGTATATCTTCAAATTCCGCACAGAAATCATCCATATTCTGGTAAAAGCCATGTCTCTCATTCAGGACAAGGTAAGGTTTGTAGGGTAATAGTATTTTATCATGAAGATTACTCTCTCATCAGGAAATGATTGAATACTTAACGCTGAGTAATAATTATGTTGATTTTGAAAATGCCTAATTTGATCTTCATTTCATTTCATTTATGATAGACTGAAAACTTCAAAAAGAAAGAAACGTTGGGTGAACGTTATGAAAAGTACCAAATGTAATTGCATTAATAATTTAATTCAATTGTACTTGTAGGGTAGTTGAGTAGGGAATAGATAATCAGATGTAAAACATTTGTTTCATTTATTTATGATTGGAAATGATGAATAAGAAAATATTGGTTTCAATTTGAAACAAAGTATAATTTGTTCTTGTCATAAATTCTTTAGCCAAAGAAATTTGTTTATTAATTTCTTCCTGTAATAAATTATCATTAGTTTGTAAATTTTGGATTGACGTGGCCGTTACTTGATGGAAATCCATAGTTATGACACTAAGGTTAAAAACGATTAAAATTTCCACAAAATTTATTGTCTTTGCGACATGTTTCGAATGTAGTACATTACTACATTCGCTTGAAAAAGATGTATCGAAACATGTCGCAAAGACAATAAATTTTGTAGAAATTTTAATCGTTTTTATCCTAGAATATTTACAAACTATGATAGTCTGTAAATGTTCTAGGATTCTATTAATTCTTTCACCGTCCTCTTCATCTAAAATTCCAAATAGCCATTTAGACGCTCCACCACCGAATTGATCAACCCCCGAGTTAAATACTTCGAACGAAAAAATGTCTTTTTAAAAAACAATTTATTGCTACACAAGTTGACGGACTATCTCTTACAAGAGTTAAAATAAGAATGAAATAATATTTTATGAAAGTATTCTCCCAGAGATGAGACGATTCCGGGAATACTGCATGGTCAGCGCAGCTTCATCAGCATAATCCATGGGAACTGACTACATAACTCCTCCCTCCTTAGGACGAGAAAATAAGGGAGTTGTCGGGTTGGAACCATTTCCGTTTTTTGGCCATCTTCTTCTTTTTTGACTTCTTTTGGGCTGCACCACTTGGTTATGTTCCATTTCTGGTTCAGTTTGATTGCCAATACCAGGAATGCTATTGATACAATAAGTCCGAAAAGAGTGCCAAATATAAAGGTGTTATTGTTGTCCAAAGTATTGGAGTTCCTTATCGGCTTCAATCGATCCACCATGCTGTTAATTTTATAAATTTCATCTAGGTTGAGCTTGGTGAAGTTTGGTGTTTTGTATAATTTTGGTGTCCTTATATTTTCAAATTGGAATTTGGGTAGAATTAGTGGTTTACCCTGTGGAATTCTCACATCGTTGAAGAATCTCTTGCGATTCACTTGAATTTCACAAGTATCTGGAATTTTGACGAGAGTTGGGAGATTTATTTCCAAATATCGATCTGATTTGCATTTTGAAAATAGTCTTTCCTCTTCGATTGAGATAATCAATACTTCTTCTTGAGTGACTTGCTCGGTGATTTATTCAGCTAAATTGATTGGGAGTGGTATACAGTTTTCCGTGAGGTTTCCTTCAATCAGCTGGGCTGTGCAATGGTCCTCGGGATAATAGTCCTCGGTGCAGTAATACGTTTTTTCAAGCAGTGGACATGGACTCGACTCGAATTGAATCTTCGAAACTGCTCGTGCCAAATAGGGGTATTTGGGAATGAAAATATGGTGGTTTTGTATGATAGGGTATAGGTGATAGAATGTGAAGACCTCGTTTCTGATGATAGGGACATGAATTGCAAAAATCAATTTAGTTTCCGAAAATGTTACCTGGGTGCCGAAGAACTGATAATAAGTCAATATATCGGAAATTGAAAAAACTTACAGTCTAACTCCACCAAAAATATTCTTTATTGTAGCTGTCTGTCATGCAGTCAGAAGACTGACATCACGTTGAAATCATGTAGTCAGAAGACTAACATTAAGAGGGAGGACATGTTTCGGAGGATTAATCCTTTATCTTCAGCAAATTATGAGTTAGTTACAAGTCGATCATATTATGGTGAGAAAAAACACAATCAATGGAAAACTTTTAGAAAAATTCTTAAACTAAACATTTTTGGTCCTAACCAAAGACCATGTGGTCCGCATCTGGAGCGGAGGATTAATCCTTCGAAACATGTCCTCCCTCTTAATGTTAGTCTTCTGACTACATGATTTCAACGTGATGTCAGTCTTCTGACTGCATGACAGACAGCTACAATGAAGAATATTTTTGGTGGAGTTAGACTGTAAGTTTTTTCAATTTCCGATTGAATCTCACCTCCACTGTATGCAATGGATCGTCTCCGATGGATAAAGTCAATATATTTTCGAGTTTAGGTATTTCTGAATGTTCATAGATTTTTTTCAAATAGTTTAACATTTTTTTCAAGTCAGAACTAGAAATTATTGAGTTATGTAAGCATTTAGTTTTGCAAATGTAATGGCATCTTCTAGATTGTCAATAAATGTTATTACATTTTGGCAATCCAAAATAATTTGTGAAAGTATACCTTGAAAACTGATATAGTCTACTAGGTTACTGATGGTTATTTGAACTGTCACCTGGAATATTTTCAATCCATTTTCAAGTTTCTCTTGATTTGCATTGAGTATTTGAATTGTTTTATTGTAGTTATTGATCAGTTCCTTTGATAATGAGATTTGCATGTTCACTTCATGAATTATACTGTCTTGGTTTCGTTCGATGCTTTCGTCATAACGTTTTTCGTCATCAGCATCAAGGGTTCCGAAAATCCATTTATCTATTTTTCCGACGACATTTATCAGACCTCTTTTTATACGAATATGGGGTTGAAGGTTCTCTAATTTATTTTTGGTTGTACCTATGAGATACTCAGTTCTCATTAGCATGTTTACTGATAGACCGTGGTAGGATATCGGATTAGTGATATTTTATTTATTGAAATTATTTTGGTTGACCTAAAATATTCATCTAAATTATTCAATTGATTCATTATTGCATCCAGATCAAGATAGTGTAGAAATGTATGTTAACTATATACAATTTTAGCATCTCCTAGTTTTATGGGTAGGACAGGGTTATTTATGGTGGTGATTTGAATGTCTTCAAAATTACAAAGTACTCGGAGTGCGTGAAGTAGAAGGTACAGGCTCAGTAACTTCATTTTCATTATTTTCCTGTAACAAAGGTTTTTCATTAGTCTTGGGTTTTCTAGTTATACTTTTGTGGTATGTTCCTTTGACGGTTTTCAGTTTGGTTTCCAAGTCTTTGAGAATTTTTGTTTTTTTGAACTTGCGTTTGTCTTTGGGTCGTGCTTTTGTCAGAATTTATGCTATATTTTATTTTGCAAAGTCTGGGGGTTCATTTCGGTTTTCATTTCTTTCAGTTATGACTTTTTCTTTAGTCTGTTCGTTCGTCTGTTTTAATGATTGATACAATTTTTGGGCGGTTTCTTTGTGGTTTTGAACATAATCAGAGACGATAATGTGGTCATTCAAATCGAAAGGATTCGTGTTATTGATGTGACCTTTGACTACTTCAAAGGGGTGTATTTAGTGACACTATGAATTGATTTATTATAGCCGAGAATAGCGCGTTTCTTCAGGTGTGTAGTGATTTCCTTCGTTCTTTAAACATCTATAGTGTTCAATCAATGTTGAATGAAATCTTTCGACTGGGGAATTGGAATTGCTATTTATTGGTGTTGTGAAATGGAGTTCGATTTTATAGATTTTGCAGAAGTTTTCTAGATCCTGATTTTTGAACTCTGTGCCTGAGTCGGCAGTTATTTTTAGGGGTAATCCATGATGGATGATGAAATTCATGAGATTTTCTACCACTAGTCCTGTTAAAGATTTCAGAGAGTATGCTGGGCCATATCGAGAAACAGAATCAATAATTGTCGAAAAACTGTGATTCGAAATTTTGAATGTGTCAATGTGAATATTTTCGAATGGTTTCACAATTATTGATATAATTTTGTATGTCGTCTGCCATTTTTGGCCAACAAGATCTTGAACTCAGGGATGATTTCATTTCATTGATGCCTCTGTGACATGTTTTTGTAGTGTGGTAAAGCTCAAGTTTCTCATTTTGTTCTTTTAGTGTTACTAAATCGGCAAGGAATGTAGGGCAATGAACTATTTTGAAGGATGAATTTTTGAATAAGTTTTGTACAGTGGTACCTACTGAAGATTTCCAAAAGGGCAGGAGTTTTGAAATGTATGGCGTATGTTTGCTTTGGGTTTATGTGCTCTTTGAGAAGTTTGACGATGTTTTCAGTCATGTTTCTGTAGGGCAGTGTAACGTATGATCGAAAATGTTCAAAAATTCTTTTCATTCTATACTGGGTCTCATTAACGTCCCCAATGGCAATGATTACTTTGTTTTTGTAAGTATTGACTGAACGTTCCGAAATGGGAATGATAAAAACAGAGTCTTCAAGAGAAGTGTGAACTGTTTCTAGGTCGGAATTGTTTTTATTCGTTATTTGTGGTTCAATACGAACATCGGATAGTATTTTGACTTTGGGTTGAGTTACAGGGGGAACTAAAATTTCTTGAAGAACATTTTCGTCAAGATTTGGAAGTGTTTCGGGGTTTGTCAAGATATCTTCAATTTGTTCATTGACATCGCCGGGGTTGTTTCGGGTCGATAGTTTATGGTCTGAAAATATCGTGAACCTTTGCCCAAATAGATAGGGTCTGAAGTATTTGCAACTCCAGACGATGACCAGAAGTTCTTTTTCGATAGTCGAATAGTTGACTTCTGCTGGGTTCAGTGTTCTCGAGACGTAACATATGGGGTGGTCATTTTGTGACAATATGGCTCCTATGGCGTAGTTCGACGAATCGGTGGTCAATTCGAATGGTTTTTCGAAATCGGGATAAGCTAGGACAGGTCCTGAAGTAAGAATAGATATACAAATGTTGAAACATTCGATAAATTCAGTAGTGTGTTCTACTTTCTCGTTTTTCTTCAGACACTTTGTCTTAGCGAAATTTTTTATAAATTTCCTTTAGTATCCCAATAATCCCAAAAAGGATTTTATGTCCTTTTGAGTTTTTGGAAATGGGAATTTTTGGATAGTGATTATTTTTCTAGGATTCGGTTTGATGCCCTCAGGTGTTATCACGTGGCCTAAAAATTCTACCTCTTTTCGGAGAAACTCGGATTTATCCAGCTGAATTTTCAGGCGGGCTTCGCGTTATTTCAAAAATACTAATTTGAGGTTTTGGATGTGTTCTTGGAGTCCGGTACTGAAAATAATTATGTCATCCATATATACCATACAAATTTTATTTTGCAGGTATTTCAGGACCTCATCCATTGTCCGCTAAAAACTACAGCGAGCATTCCTGAGCCCAAATGGCATTCTCAGGTATTCGTAATGCCCTTGCTCCACATTGAAGGCGGTTTTTTCGATTGAATTTGGGGCCATCTCGATTTGGTGAAAACCACTGGCCAAATCGAGGGTAGTAAAATATTGTGCTCTTCCGAGCTTAACCAAAATGTCATTAATATTGGGAAGTGGATATCGGTCACCAATAGTTTTTTCATTGATTTTCCGATAATCCACAACTATGCGCCATTTCGGTTTCCCGGAAGAATCTATTTTTTTCCGGGCAATCCAAATGGGGGAGAACCACGGGCTACAACTAGGCCTTATAATATTTTTTTCGAGCATTTCATTTATTTGACGTTGTACCTCTTGTTTATGTACGTACGGGTACCTATAAGATTTTGTGTGTACCGGTATTTCGTCTGTTGTCCTTATTTCGTGTTTTATTTTGTAATTGTCAAGTCACCTGGTTTGTAGAAAATTTCAGAAAATTCGTTGCAGACCTTCAATATAGCAGATTTTTCTTCCGAATTCATGTGACCTGTCCGAATCAAGTCCGAAATTTGGGGGTTTTTTGTAATGGGGTTTTTTGTAATGGGGTTCGATTTGTTCGAGTCTGCCTGTTTATCGGGATAAAGGAAGGAATCTATGGTGTATATTTCGTGAGTTGATGGTCCAAATGGTTTGATAGGGATAGGCTCTCGTAACGTTACGGAAATCGTTTCGTCCGTTGGATTTTGAATTATAGGGGCGTAGCCATTTTTTGAAATTGTCACTATTTGAGGAATGAAGAGCTTATTGATTGAACCTTCGATTGTCAAAATTTTTCCCTCGTATAAACTAACAGGTATATTTTTCACCGTTCTTTCTTGTGGGTTAACTGAGAACGGAAAGCTAAACTCCGTGGGTTGTCTAAATTTAAATGGTATCTCAATGTTATTTCCAATCAATTTTTTATTGATTAGATCGAATCAAATTCATGTTTATCAAATCTGTTAATCCCAATACTCCGTCAAAAATTTTGTGTTTCATTATAGTTCAAGTCGCGTTATATTGGTCTTGAAGAAACAATTTCTGAATATTTGTATTTTGTTCAGCATATGGGTTTTGGTCGGGGTAGCATTCATTTTCAACCTGATTGGGATAATGATTTTATGCAGTTAACAGAAATCAAGGAAATTCCGATTGTTAAATTTTGATCCACCATCACAAACAATCATATGAGGTACTCCTCCATAATGGGAGACAAAGCTAAGTAAACCGTCAAGAACATTTACTGCATTAACACCTGTAATGTGATATATTTGAGCAAATTTAGAAAACGTGTCATTTATTGTAAGAAATTTTTCTTCAGGTATTAAGATATATCGATATGAATTCTCTCAAATGGACGTGTTCCTATTGGAATTGGTTGAAATTGAAAATTATTTAGTTGTCGCTCATATTTAGAAATTTGATTTATATAATTATTAACGTCTTTAACCATACTGGGCCAATAATAATTTCGTTTAATAGATTCAATTGTTGTTGTTATGCCTCTATGTCCCATTTTGTAAATTTGATGATAATTCAATTTTTCTTGTTTATCATTTTCTGTTAGAATGTCAGTTACTTTCGTTGGATATTATCGGTCTTGAATTAATATTGATCAATTTCTCTCGAATTAAGTTCAAAAAGTATTTTTCATGTTCTTTATTTCGGAAATATAAATAATACACAGTATCATAATGCAAGTTTGCTATAAATTCTTTTGAATCTTATTCAATATGTCATTTCCTACAATTAATATAATATCTATTATTATCAAAAACTTTTTCTTTGATATGTAATGGTACGGGTGATACTTCAGAGATCTTTATTATAATTTGGTTTTAAAAATAATTAAGTGGTTCAGAATATGGAAATGTAAGTATTGGCACTTCGTTTGCAGAACGGATTATTGTAACATAGTTTTCATTTTCCCCGAAAATTTCTCTTATAGTCTCATCCATATCTCCTAGTTTATTATTAATGAAATGTTATCAAATAGAATTCTTGATAATACATCTGCCACGACGTTCTCTTTACTGCTGATGTAGTGTATTGCATAGTCGTATTCAGTTGAAAGTAATTTTCATCGTATAAATTTTGAATTTGGTTTCTTTAAATAATCCACCTATTTCAATGGTTTCCGATCTGATCTAATCTGAGAATGTCGACCAAACAAATATGGTCTGAAATATTTCACTGACCACACTACAGCTAGTAACTCTTTTCAATAACGGAATAATCAATTTCATTTGGATTAAAAGTACGACTAGCGTAACGTACTGGTTTGCCCTCTTGATATAATACAGCTCCTATAGCGAATTTACTCGTATGAGTGGTTAAAGTAAACATTTTAGAAAAGTCTGGATGATTCAGAATTGGTTTACATGAAATTGTTTTACAAAGATTAAAGGCTTCAATAAATTTTTGTGTCTTTTTTTCGTTTTTTCGAACAAGCTGTAAGGATGTTTTGTTATTTTTGACAAATTATTAATAAATTTTCCGTTATAGCCTACCATTCCTAGGAAACTTTTAATCTGTTTATGTGTTTCAGGAATGAAACTATTGCATCAATTTTCGTAGGGTTTGATTTGATTCCTATTTCAGTGATATCGTGTTCTGAAAATTCAACTCTTATCCAAATATATTTTCAAATTATACTCTTGAAATCTTCTGAATATTTCTCTTGAGTTTGCAATATGTTCATCCATAGTAGTGGAAAAAATCATTACATCATCCATGTAAACTAGAAAAATTTTGTTAATCAATGGTTTCAAAACTTCATTATTCATTGTTGAAAAAGTTGCCGGGCAGTCTTCAATGCGAAGGGCATACACAAAAAAAGTTCAAAATATTGCGATCTCTCCAATTTTTCTAGAAAATCGTTAGTATTTGGAATAGGAAACCTATCTTGTATCGTCTTATTGTTGAGTTTTCTGTAATGAATTACTACACGCCATTTTTAATTTCCGCTTGCGTCCTGTTTTTTCGTACGACCATATCGGACTTGACCAAGGGCTAGTGCTATTTGGTATTATACCAGCTGATATTATATGGGTTGTTTGAGTTGTTGTTGATAAGGGTTAGTCAGGGTATCGAAATGATCGAGCCTTAATAAACTATCGATTTGATTTTTATCAGGATAAGGATGTAAATTTCTTACTACATTACAAATTTTGTAGTTTTGTATTGAAAATACTTCAATAGGTCTTGTTAAGTTGAAATAAGTATTTTCCTAATTAACATTATGTATTTCGACTAGAGTTTGTCCCTTTGGAACTGTAGCAATTCCTTCTGGAATGAAGCAATCTGGATTGATTTGTTGAAAAGGAATATAATAAGTTACATTAATTGAATCATTTGTTGGGAGTTTCGTTATCAAGATTTCATTTTTATTTATCATGACATTATAAATCATAAATTCCTATACAGATATCCTTCTTGTACATCCCAATTGGAACCCATGTTCCTAAGATCTCGGAAACTAATTAGTCTCTTAAAAAATGGATAAAAAGCAAATAGTATAAAAACTATATTTTGTTCAGATTGGAATTCATCGAATGCAGAAATGTGCGCTTCATATTTAGTAGTTTGTTGACCACACGATGTTCTAATGACATAAGGTTTCATAATAGTAAATTTAGAAAAATATTTTTCTGCTAATGCTGGATTCAAAAGTGAAATATGACTGCTAGAATCAATTAACAAATTTTATGGTTTATGAAATCCTTTAATTGTTATAACAGGTAATTTTCTTTGATCTGTACTATTCATTTCTAGGTAGTTTCCTTTGCAGTGGCTGGTAGAATAAAATTTTCTTCCCGATTTTCAGGGTTCAGTTCAATATTTTGTTATATATTGGTTCATCTGTTTCAACTGTCTTGTTGGAAATGAGTTTTCATATTGTTGTTCATTAGAACGAGGAAAAACTTCTTCATTGTCCATTATAAAATTTGATGGTTCAGCGTCATAACATGTTTTATGTGTGGGGTATGATTCAATTACATGGTGTAATTCTTCACTACATAATCTTGGTGGAAACTGCGGTTGAAAATAATTTTTGTCGACATTGGTGCTGTTTTATAAGTTGGAACTTGATTTTTGGGTTTCCAAATATTTACATTGGCTTGTATTGGTTTGCCAAATACTTGATGGTTAGTAAATACCTTTTGTGATTGTATTTGTCTGGGTATTACTTGAATAAGTGAGATTGTCAAGCTGTGTGCACGTGTCAATATAATTGAATGAAGCAAAATTTGTATTTCGTGCAGAAATGATTTTATAAATATATTTCTGCACGAAATACAAATTTGAATAGGTTGACAAGGAAAAGGTTTCGAAACTTGATTTACAGATTGATTGAAATTTCTTAAATGATTTAGTGTTTGTGAAAAATTTGAAAAATCATATGGATTTGTGCCTGAAATGGTTTTTGTTGGAATTCTCATGTGTGGTGAAGGTATTTGTTGGTTTGTACTCCTTTTAGTATCACTGACCATAGATGAAAAGTTTTCTTCTTCAATAACAGATTTCATTGCTGCTTTCAAGCAATCTGGGTTCATAAGTAGAACACCTGTTTGAATAACTAGAGGTAAGTATTTAAGAAATGTTATCAAACTTAATATTTCAATATTCAGAATTTCTTTTACTCGAGCCCAAGTTTTTAACTCAATTTTGCTTGACATTAAACTCAATGCTTTTCCTTTTAATTTACTGAAAATAAATTTGAAAATATATTTTTTTTAATGCAGGACCATTTTCATATTGTTCAAGAGCTTCGTCACACACAACAATAGAATTATTTAGCTCACAAGGGTCTCCATTGAAATTTGGAATTATGTCCAAGGAGAGTCTTAGTTGTTGGTAATTTATTTCAGCCTGATAAACTTCGAGTCACCATTTTCAAATCGGTATCTAAATTCTCAGTTTCTGAATCAGATTCAGAATTCTCTTCTATAATACGAGTTCTCAGTTGTTGCCTAATCTCTTTTCAGTTCTCTTTGCGAAACACCATTGCATCAAAACAAAAACAACAAAAGTTGGATGCACCAGTCTGTTAGTTGAAACACTTTCCTCTTGATGCACTTTGCTCAACTAATTCTTGGCAACTATCCTACCGACTGCGCCAGTTTCGTTGAGCTTCCAGCAGTACTGGTTCGTTAGAAGCCCCTCCGTAGTTTGAGATAGCTTTGTACTCATACACATTTAACTTCCACACAAAATAACGAATATTCAGTCCTTTATATATGTTTCAATCAAACGTATAGCTGGTATAAAACTGCCTAGCGTCAACAAATTCAAATTGTTTTTATAGTAAATCAAAACAATTGTCTTTGTTCTCTACTAAATAAGGTACGGTAAAAAATTATAGTAATGAAAAATATGTCTTACGGAAATAAACAGAAGTAAGTGAAATATGATATACTTATAAACAGGATAATCTACCATGTGGAAGATTATTTACGATGTAAGAGATACAGTTCGATAAAAATTCAAAGTGAGCACTTCTCGAGTCTTATCTTCTTATAGTCAGCATTCTCACCGGATATTATCTTATATTTTGATGACGACCCAGGGGTGGCTCGACAAATCTGTAACTCACTTACTTGGAATCCTCGTGAACTCCCGCTGGATATCTGCTCTCTTTTGCTGATCTCAGATATACCGGTAATTTTTTCGTTGGTTTGAAGACGGTGTTAATTTTCTTCTTCTCAAGAATTTTTCCAATTTGGTTGGTGACAACTTCTATGTATGGCAAAAAGACAGTGCCTGGGGGTGCTCTACATATGTGTTCCTTTTCTTCTTCCTTGAAAGATTAGCACGGATCATGTTTTTTGTTGTTGTATCCGTTAGCTTGTTTTATTGTTTATTGTGTTATTTCGATGTCGATGTACCTTGGTTCATATATTATCAAAGATATCTTCACTAGAGTGTTGATGACGGTCCGTTTCTGTTTTGGATGATGGTTGGATCCATTGAATAAATATCGATCTGTATGTGTGTTTTCTTCCTATACACCTTATGGTTTAGTTAATTATCTTCTTTGGTTTATATTATAGGAAGAAAACACACATACAGATCGATATCTTCATAATGGATCCATCATCCAGAAACGAACCGTCATCAACACCCTAGTGAATGGATCTTCGAAAATATATGAACTAAGGTACATATGACGAAATAAAACACCTAATAACTGTGTATAAGCGAACAGTTACGACAAAAAAGATATAATCCTTGCAACGCATCCAAGGTTGAAGAAAAGGAACACCAATGAAGAGCAACCCCAAGGCACTGTCTATCTGCCGTTCATAGAAGGTATCATCAACCAAATTGGGAAAATTCTAAAGAGGGAGATAATTAATACCATCTTCAAACCAACTAAGAAAATATCAGAATATCTGAAATCAGCAAAAGACAGCAGAGATCCACTCAAATCTGCAGAAGTTTACAGAATTCCATGTAACTGTGATGAGGTTTAAAACGAAAAGGAGCATTGGTACCTTACCACAAAACCACGAGAACTTCAACAGAAAGGAAGAGAGAATATTTCTACCAAAGATCTGACACACACCATTGAATGGCAAGCCAAATCGAAGCCATGTCACCTGAACCGCGCTAAAAGTACACGGGAACCCTCCTTCACAAAAGGACCACTCAAAATCAGCACTATAAATGACGTACCAGAAACAAGAGTTACAGTTTCAGTTGATACGTTGAGAAGAGTAATTCGTCCACGCCACCGAAGATGACTGCCGCAGTTGCAGTTGAAACGTTTGGAGATATTAACCAAAGAAGACCATGGCGAAACCCAAAAATCAACCAAAACATTGACGCCGGCCGTGAAAGTATTTCCATAATAGTTTTTTTTTTTATATTTCGTCTCTATGTATCTCGCTTGATGATCTCTCACGTGCTTTGTTCAAAGAAAGTAGCTATATAGTTGAAGGACGACGTCGTTCCAACCAATTTCCAACAGCATTTTGTACTCTGAATACTAGTTGGTCCCACGAAGGAACACAACTTGCAGAGTAGACATTCAATAACCTATAGCACAGATTTGTTAAAAAAAATATTTTATTTTATTAGTGTAGGTATCACCACATCAGTAGTTATTAGATTTTTATCATTTTTGAAAATGGTGAAGTTGACAGCCTATCTACACTTTAGTTATTTATGTATCAAGGGCATATGACACTAGTGGTTTTATAGCGCGAATCATAAATGACTTGAGTTTCAATTATCTACATGTTTTATACGTTATGTATACAATAATCAAGAGTAACATCGAATGAGGAATATGTAGCTATAGTAGCTGACAGCTATATAGCAGAATCTATTTCAAATAAATTATTCATCACCAAAAAATTGCCAACGATTGTGCAAAATGAATACTTGTTCTCGTAGCGATGCTAATGCTGAATCGCAGCTTTCAATAATGTTCAAGAAGAATATCCCATCCTCAATATCAGTAACTGTACCCACTACATTTTCAATATTCAGACCTATGACATGATTACATGGTGAAAAAATTTCTATTATGAATGAATATTTTCAGGAAAAGTATTTCTTTAATAAATTGAAATGATTTTGATTCGTGGTTGGGCTTGCATGAAATGATTTGTAAGTATGAGCAATTTGAGTATATTGTCTACTTTATGGCCTGCGAGCCATAATGCGGCCACGGGCGATAAAATGCAACTTTACGCCTGTTAGTGCATATAAAATATTAATAAATTCTCTGAAGATGCTAGAAAGATGATAAATGTAAACGAACGTTGTTTAATTGACAAATGTGGGTGATATACCAGGACAGAAACACGAGGGTCTCAAGAATAATAAATTTTTAACTATGTTTTAGATAATTCACATATTTAGTCACTTCCATGAAATAGGTTTCTTGTGATAGTTTTCCTTTCAAACTCTTCATTGAATTCGTAGATTGTCTTCCGATTGGGGACGGAAGATAAATTTATTCAATTTTAGAAATGTTCATGCATACAATGTTTATATGAATTTTTACCACGCTTATATTAGCTTCACTTGTATGTATGTACAGCTTGGCCAATCTAGCTAGGAATATGAAATCGGCATGCCTATCGATGCGCGGTAGCAGAAGAGCTCAGCATACAATTTAACCGAATGTACAATTTAAAGCGCGTATTCACTAGAGCATTCGTTTCGCATGAGTACCGAATGAGCACCGAACGAACAAATTCTCGGATAGTGTAGACGCTGATTTGAGCACGAACAGAATGCGTGTTTACATTACGGAGCATGACGCAGCCTGAGCTTGAACCGAGCAGCAAATGTGCTCATTCGGTGCTCATGCGGAACTAATGCTCTAGTGAATACGCACCTTTATACTACCCTCTTTATCATCCGAATACTTTCTCATTCTAATTCGCGCATCTCATATGTTTATCGATATTCCTTGCTAGATTTGCCAAGTATGCATGTTTTTGAACGGAATCTTTGAACGTGCTCCAAGATGGCAGACGAGATATATGATTATGGTCAGATTCGATACAAAATTGGTGTTTTTTTTAGGTGGTAAATTTTGAATATTTCGTCAAAATTTATAAATTAAAGATGGCAGCTCCAAGATGGCGGACGAGATTTGTCAACATTATGGTCCGATTCAATTCAAAATTAGTGTGAGGGTTTTCGGGATCACAGATTATGATTTTTTTTGTCAAAATTCATGAATTCAAGATGGCGGCCCAGGAAGGTGAACGAGTTTTGTGACTTTATTCGGGTTCGATTCAAAATTGGTATGTGGTGATTTCGGGGTAGGAGATTTCGATGTTTTAGTAAAAAAATTAAATAATAGTTTAAAAAGTTCAATAACATGCTTTACTTTCAACATGGAATAAAAAGTAACAAAATAATTGAGAATATAATTACTCAAATGTAAAAAAAGCGGTGGGTACTTAACATAAGTTCTCTTGAGCTCTTGAATGCTCAGTATTGTGAAATTGAAATAAAAAATTTGAGAAGATAGGTCGAAAGAACCCACGCTTTTTTTACATTCGAGTAATAACATTGTCAATTATTTTTTACTTTTCAGTCCGTGTTGGAAGTAAAGCATGTTCTCTAGTTTTTCTAAACTATCATTTTTATGGTTCAATTCATTGATTCATCCCTAAAAACCGTTCACATGTTCTATAAAGCGAACACCTATTGTCCACCCTGCGTCACTCCAGATCGGTATTCATTTGAGAATCTTAGACTCGCATTCACTTATAACATCTTCTATAAATTCATCGTCTCTGAGTAAGGTTGACCGGATATCCTTATGAACCATTCGACATGCAACGTTTCGAAGATGTAAGGACAAGAACCTTTCCCACGATTTACAAAAGCAATACAAGGTGTAGGTAGAAATCGCTCCTTCTTTCCTTTCATTCAATAATTGCACAGCCGTTCCAGCCTTCTTATCGAACTAGTCCCGTTCCCTGATTCAACACAGTTGATTTTCTGAAAATTTAAAATAAACAAAGTCAATTCTTTTTCGTACTATCATGAAACAATAGTCCGAGAGACAATGACGTTTTTGTCAAAAATTATTCTCATCTGTTGGTTATTTTGTAAATCAATCAACGTGGCTGAGAAAATGTACAGTGACATATTGTTGGTCATTCCGAATAGTCTAAATTGGAAAAAATCATTTAAAGGAAGAAAATATAGCCATAAGATCAAACCAACTCACCTAAAGTGAAGTTAGATCTTGATTATATGAAGGTCTCGTCGAAATAAATAATAATGTAGTATATAGGTAGTCGAAACGCGCGTCGAGTGAAAGTGACGTAGTTTTGATATTTTGCGTAGCTTCTATTTCCTGAATTATAGACCACTGCTCCATATACTGAGCAGTGGTCTGGTGGCCGAGAGATGACCAGATAATCACAATCAACAAGCTGGGAAAAATCCAAAGACTAGCTTGTAGGAGAAGAACCGGCGCGATGAGGACGACCCCCTTGGCAGACCTGGACACTTTTCTGGGCCTGCCGTCATTTCCAACTTACATAAAGAATGCGGTATTCAGGGAGCTGGCGAGGAGAGGGGTACACAGGGCACACCGAAATCGCTGTAATAGCGAAGAAGGAAATCCACTATCCGCTATCAAAGTGATACAGGCAAAGAACCAAATTAGGTCGATCTCTCTAGAGATCATAGATAGGAGAGAGTGGGAAGAGGAACGGGTGACCTCTCCCCCAGAAAGCCTGGGGTAGGATTCTGTGTACCATAGAATTGTATTGTCGACAGTTTTGTCTTTTTCTCTCCCATGAATTCAACTATAATGTCATCTCACTTTTTCTATCGACAATAGAATTCTATGGTACACAGAATCCTACCCCAGGTCTGTTTTACAGACGGGTTCAAACTGGAGGAGAAACAAGCCGGATCAGGAGTTTACTTGGAAAACGAACAGAGCTCTGAACGCAACCAGAATCAGATCAAAACTGGTTCAAGAGTGCTTGGAAAGCCTTGCGATTGAAAAGGAAATAACGTTGATGTGGGTCCCGGGCCATGCAGGGATTGAAGGCAACGAGCGGGCGGACCAGAGCCAAGCAAGGAGCCGGGCAATCCTACTACGGCCGAACCCGAACTCGACATAACAAGGAGAAAAGTAACAATGGCACTGATACATTAGAGAAATAGTGAAGACGGATAGACGACTGCAGGCAGTCAAAGCGGATGATATCGGGTTCAACAGGGCGAGGATGGCTAAGATATTGAAGCTAAGTCGCAAAGAACTCCGACTCTTGGTGGGAGTTTTGACCGACCACTGCGATCTCAGGAGGCATCTGTCTCTCATCACAGTTGAGACAGACGCACTATGCACGGAATGTGGTGAGGAGGTGGACTTCTTTCACTTCCTATGCGAATGTCGTATATATGGAAGGCTCAGACAAAACGTCTTCGGAGCTGCTACTATTAAGCAAGGAAGGATATTTCGACCTCCATAAGAAGGTCGAAGAGGTTCGAGCAAGTATCCGCCATGGGTTGAGTGAAGATGCAGGGGTTTGTGAAAATGGCCCACTGGGGCCTAGTCGCTGACGCTTGCGTCCCCTGGTGACGCAGCCAGGATTTCAGTTTGGTGGGGGGGGGCTGGACATACAATTCATCAGTTACCACAGCTTTTTTTTTCGTCATCCGAGTGTTATGAATAACATTACATTTCTGTCCGGAACTTAAACGTTTAGAGGAAAAAACAGTGACTTATGTATCACCCTCCACTACCTCATTGGAGTGATATGATATCCTTCTTCTTCAAAGCATCTTGAGGGACCAACAGGTTGGGAGGGAATTATTTATTTCTACAGTACCTATTAAGATCAAACTTCACTTGAGGTAGGCTCGTTTGATGTTGACATTTCGGTCTGGTTTCATGAATAAATAATGTATATCTTCCGAGTAGGATGAAGCAATTTTATTTTCTCAATGTATTACAAAATAGCCTGGAAACAAATAATCGTATGTCTGTAAACGACTAATTCTTGTATATATTTTCGATCTCGTAAATGGCTCTAACGATTTGGATAAAACTTAATATGTAGCTCATGTTTTGCTTATCATATTCATATATATATATATATATATATATATATTTTTATGGCGATCGTTTTTATCCATAATATATTGTCTATTTAATATTGTTTTGATTTTATATATTTCTTAAATAATCTCAGGGTTCGCCAATTTAAAGTTCATGAAATGTATTATCACTATTATTGTTTCGATTTTGGAGACTCTTATGCAAAGTTTATACTCTACCTTGTTTTCCAGTGGAGCATTTCTTTGCATCCCAGGGGGATTCTTTGGGTACCAGCTTCAAAGTAAAAAAAAATTTCAGTAATTTCAATTTTGTTCCAGCAAAAAAAAAAAAAACACAGGAAATTTCAATAATCAAAATTATTTTAATAATCATAAATGGGAAATTCTTCATTCATGAAGTTCATGACATTCAGCCTGATCGAAATTTGAAACGATATGAAATATAAACAAACTCTAACCAGTATAACCTAACCTTATTCCTATGCGCATGTCCAATAAATTGTTATGGTGAAGCCACTATATTTCAACATGTTTGGGTTGGCAATTGTGAATTTTCCACTAACCTATCTCAACTAAATCTAATGTTCCGAGATTTCACCGTTAGTGTCACTGACCCCGCGTTTGTTTTCAACGATCACTTGAAAAGTAAAGTAAATAACACTCCCGGAATTATTCGAATAAAATGGAAAATGTTTATGGAATCGAAGAAAAATATATGCATATATTATGTTCAGTTTACGTTGCAACGATTTATGATAAAGGCCTTTACCTGTGTGTGTTGGTTTTGTGGGTGCTCCTCTACCATCTCCTTCTGACGTTCAACGTAGACTCCATCTTGGCTGCTGGGACGTGGGACTTTTGCATTCCCAATAGAATGTCTATTTGGATTTTTCACAAGGTAATCGTCCTTTGAAACTATTCGTAGCACTTGGTACTGTCTTTTCACTTATACTCATACTCATAAAAAAAAAACTGGATACTTATTTTAGTAACTTTTTGTTGCTCCAAAATTTCTCAATATTTCTGCTTTCGATATCATTTTTTTCCTCCCTTGTTTACCAAAAAAAAATCTGACTATCAGAATATCCTAGCAACAATACCAAGATTCTATCAACTAATGACTTTAACAATTATTTATTAAATGAATACTAATTTTAAGAAAATAACATGGATATTTTAAATTAGTTTGAAATTTCTAGATTCTTATTCTAAGTCTCAAATTAGGCTTTATCATTTTCATTTATGTGAATTTCCTTAAAGCATGACTTCATGTTCAGAAATAAGTGAATGTCATACTTCCTTGGTGTTGTCAGTTATTTAAATTCATTTGAAAATTACTTATTGTTTATGTAATTCTTCTGTGTAAGTATTTCTATGATTTAATTACAATTCATACAAAAATCTTTTCATTCACTTTCATATTGTAAATTTCTTGCTTTCATCAATTTAAAATCCCCTGAATTTTGTTTGACAGTTGTTATGTCATCAGTTGAGTGTGGTTTTACTGATATTATACAGGGTACTTGAAACATTCTCGATATTGATTTGGAGAATTTCCTCTGAGATGCAAAATTTTTATCTGAATTTTAAATATGCTCTTATTTTTAAACTTGTGGATTATAAAATCATGACAAATACCTCAAGTATTAGATAGGATTTTTCTTTGGAACATGGCAAAATTCTATCTCATACTTCCAAAATTCCTTTTAAGTTATTTCACATGGCTTATATAAATAAATATCATTAATATTGAATATCCCTCTCATTTTATCTTCATTCACATATTTTAGTCTATAACTGTTGACATTATTTTGGCTATCTATGACATAAGGTCCTTCAAAGATAGGTAATAACTTTGCACAAAGGTCTTGTTTTAAATTAGTTACTCTATTTGCTCTGACCAAAACTAATTGACCTTTCTCAAACCTAACTTTTTGTTTTCGCTTATTTTCTGCTCGTTTTAAGTATTTTTTTCCATTTTTTTCCATTTTAACTTTTACTTGTTCCAGTACATCTTCTAATTGTTTATTTTCCTCTTTCAGCCAATGTCGTAGTGGTGGTTCCCCTGTCATTAGAGTATGTGGTGTCATTTCTGTCACAGTGTTTGGTAGCTGGTTCAAGAAACTCTCTACTTGTGGCAAATTCCTATCCCAGTCACGATGATTGTTTATGGACAATATTCTAAGAAACTTTATAACCTCTTGGATATAACGTTCAACTGGGTTCGCTTCAGGATGTCTGATACTCGTAAAGGTAAGATTAATGTCATTTCTTTCACAAAATCTTTTGAATCTGTCATTGTTGAAGTACGTCGCGTTGTCTAGTATGCATTTATTTGGTTTTCCCACGTCTGTCATGTAATTTCTAAAGTTTTCCTGTATACTTTTAACGTTTGTTCTTGAACATGCATACAATTTAATGTATTTTGTAAAAATGTCTACGATTACGAATATATGCCTATTATTTCTTTCTGTCATTATTAATTCACTAATAAAGTCTATTGCTATACATTCAAGTTTTTTCTGTGCTAGGATATTTTTAGGAATGTTTACATTCATGTAATTTTTTCCTTTATATTTTTGGCAAATTTCACAAGTACTAGTTATTTTTTTTATTATTTGGAGGTCCTTTATGCTATAATAATTTTCTCTAAATAACAGCCATGTCTTTCGTGTCCCTGGATGTCCATTATTATTGTGTAAGTCTATTAAGATTTTCACTGCTAATTGATTTGATATTACATACAACTGTTGTTCATTTATTTGTTTTATATAGATCTCATTTACTTTATTACATTTTCTAATTTCATTTGCTCCTAAATTCAATTGATCTGCAACTATTTCTTTTAATGAAAATATTCCTTCCTTTTCTTTTAAAATATTTACCCCTATTTGTAAAGTCCTATCCTTTTTTATCATTCCATCAGATCTTGTCAACGCATCTGCTATTATATTATCTTTCCCTTTAATATATTTAATTTCAAAATCATACTCTTGGAGTAATAAGGCTCCCCTGTGAATTCTATTGTTCAACAACTTATTATTCATAACATTCAAGAGTGACATATGGTCTGTTTCAATGAAAAACCTGGATCCTAGCAAATAAAATCTTAGCTTCGAAACGCAGAAAATTATGCTAGCAAATTCTAATTCTGTTATACTATAGTGTTGTTCGTATGACTTGGTAACTCTTGAAACAAAACATATTGGTACTTCTTTCCCTTCCTGTACCTGTAATAGTACTCCTGCTAATTTATTTATACTTGCATCTGTTTTAAGTATGAATGGTAGTGAATAATTTGGATGGTACACTTTCAAATTGTTTGCAAATTCTTCTTTAATTATATTAAATGCTGTTTCTTGTTCAACCCCCCATTTCCATTTACTTTGTTTTTTCAACATAGCTATTAAAGGTAGTGTTTTTTCACTTATATCAGGCATAAGTTTCTTAAAATAATTTATAACACCTAAAAATCCTCTCAATGTTTTTAAATTTGTTGGTCGTTTATACTCTCTTATTATTTGAATTCTGCCTTCATCCATACTAATTCCTTGTGAATCCAATTTGTACCCTAAAAATGTTACCTTGTCCTGACAAAATTTTGATTTTTCCAAATTTATTTTCAAACCTGCTGTGTCTAATTCGTCCAATAATAACTTTATATGTTTTAGGTGATCCTCCATGTTTTTGGAATAAATCAAGATGTCATCTATATAATGAAGAATAAAATCGTTGTACTTATCAAGTATGGCATGTATTGTTCGTACTAAGGCTGAACACGAGCTTTGCAAACCGTATGGTACTACTTTAAATCGATATAGGACTCCATCTATTGAAAAAGCTGTATAGTCTCGACTACTTGGATGCAGTGGAATTAACCAAAAACTATGTTTTAAATCTATCTTTGTGAACATTTTTGATCCTGTTATACTACCAAATATTGCTTCGATGTTTAACGGAGCTTCGTACTGTGGTGTTGTATATTTATTAATGTTCCTAGCGTCTAGACATAGTCTTAGTTCACCATTACTTTTCTGCACCACGACTATAGGATTTATAAACTTAGAATTGCATTTTTCTATGATATTTTGATCTAACATATTTTGTATTTCGTGATTGACCTCTTTCCTGTATTTGTAAGGAATAGGATATGTTTTTGATTTGAAATTTTGTATGCCTTTAACCTCAATTTTATGCATGTATTTGTCTGTCACTCTATTTTCATCGTTTATCAAGTTTAAATGTGTGCTAAGTAAATTTTGTATTTTTGTTCTCATATTATTTCCACAATTTATTTCATAGTCTGTAATTTTTTCCTTTTTTTGTTGTGATTTCATGTTGTTAATTGTTTGTACTATTTGTTTGTTGTCTTGTTCTGTAATTTTTGTAAATTTTATTGTCTCTTCGCCTATTTGTATTTTTCCTTGTTCATAATCGATTATTACTCCATGTCTGTCTAACTCATCTGTACCTATAATTGCATCATGTAGCAGGTTTTCTATTATCAAAAATTGTATTGTATATTCTGTATTGTTAAAAGTAATCGCACCACTTATTCTTTTGTTAACCTCATATATTTTTTTGTTATTTGCACCTACCAAAACTACCTTTGGCATTCCACAGCAATATTTTTCTAATTTTTGTTCTCTTATTATTTTGTAGTTTATTAAAGATATTTCTGAACCTGTGTCTACCAATATTTCAATTTTTTTATTGTAAAATATACCTGGAATTTTTATTAAACCTTTATTTATTTGTAATTTAAAATTTTTTTCTATATCAATGAATTCTCTAGGATGCTGATATATTCCTGTGCAGTATTGATAATTATTTTTGTTAAATTTTGGTAGGTTTTCTATTGAAAATTCTGTTCATGTTGAACAGTATTGTCTTGTGATGTTCCTGCTATGTCTTGTATGTCTCTCTGTATCTGGTTTACCTGTCTATTATTTCTTTCCCCTGCACTTCTGCTTCGTAGTGTGGTGTTGTCATTTCTGTCCCTATCATATTGTCTTTCTTCACTTCTACGTCTTTGTCTGTTATCATAGTAATAATTATTGTTATATCGAGATCTGTTGTACCTGTCGTTTTCATTGTATTGCCCATTGTTATTTAAATTTCTACTACTTGTATTATTTGGACCATTTCTGTCATAGTGGTTATTCACGTGATTCCTATTGTTTCTATCCTCTGTATTATACCTCCTGTCATTGTTCCTTTGTCTGTAATTTTCATTGTATCTCATATTACCATTTCTTTCCCTAAAACTCGTACCATTTCTGTCATAGTTATTATTCATGTGACTCCTATAATTTCTATCCTCTGTATTATATCTCCTGTCATTGTTCCTTTGTCTGTAGTTATTATTATTTTCATATCTATTACTTTCATTGTCTCTTCTAAAAATACTTCCATTATTATTTATTCTATTTGACAGAGTATTATAACTATTTCGCCTTCTTTCCTGGATGATCAAAAATTGACAGAGACTATCCATATCTTTAAAATTATATAACATCATAATCTCCTCTAGATTGTTATCAAAGTGTTGTATTATTAAATTGACAATATACTCTTCAGAAAATTTGCAATCTAAATATTGTGAAGTGCTATACAACTGCATAGCATATTTGTGAAAGGATGTTCCTCTATTAGGGTTATATTTCCCTCCTAACAATTCATCTTTAATTAATTTTTGTTGGGATGGACCCCAAAAATAAGTCAAAAATTTATCTGAAAATTCTATAAAAGTGTTCAACTCAGTTTCTTTATTATTGAACCATAATAAAGCCTCATCCTGTAGTTGGCTTCTTATAACCTCTTTGAAATTGGTGAAAGTTAAATTGTCAGAGAATTGATTTTTTAAATATTTAATGAAAGGTACAGGGTGTTGTCGTTTGATATTACCTGTAAATATTAATTTATTTTCATTTACTTTATTGAATAGAGTTTTAATAATCACTTCCTCACAACTTGTTTGTTTCACTTTATTTTCGGTTTGATTAATTCTTTCTTCCATTTCCGTAACCTGTCCATTCATTCTATCTTCTTGACTCTTAATTTTTTCCTGTAGGCTTTTAGTTTCTTTTTCTATCTTCTTCTCTAGTCTTTGTTTTTCTTTCTTGTTTTCCTCTCTATCTTGTACTACATTGTCTTCTAAATGTTGTATTTTCTCTTCCACATGTTCAATTTTCTCATCTGTTTCTCTTCTATTGTTGGCCATTTCAAGGACAAAATTTTCTACTGTATTATTCACTTGTTGCTTTATTTCTTTTAATTCTTGGTTGATTTTCCCTACATGGATCTTCAATTCTTCTTGCAGGATCTTTTCTAATTTTTTTATCTCTTCTTTCCTTCCTTCTTGTATTAGTGTTTTCAATCTTTCAATATCTTCTCCTCTTTGTCTGTCAAGTTGTTCCATATCTTCTCTCCTTACTTCCTGTATAACCTTTTCTAGCTTTTCTATGTCTTCTTGTCTTTTCCTTTCTATTTGTTCTCTATCTTGTCTTCTACCTTCTTGTATAAGTCTTTCTAAAATTTCCATTTCCTCTCTTCTTTTACTTTCTTGAACTTCCATTTCCTCTTGTCTTTTCTTTTCTAATATTTCCATTTCCTCTCTTCTTTCCTCTTTTCTTCTATTTTCTTGTATTTTCATTTCTTCTCTTCTTTCTTCGTCTTTCTTATTTAAAAATCTCATTAAATCTTCTATGTTGACTTCCTGCAGTGTTCTCGTTTGTTCTACTGTGGCATCTCCACTTTCTTGCATGTTCTCCTCTACATTTTCTTCTTTCTCCAGATCTCCCTCTTGACTTGGACCTGGTTTTCCTTGTTTGCCCTTTCTTGTATTTTTTTTGGACTCCATTATTGTTTATATATTTTTATTACTTCAAAAAAAAATTTTTACACCTCGTTTTTTTTTTGGTTTTCCACAAATGCCACCCACGTTGGTCGCCATTTTTTATGGCGATCGTTTTTATCCATAATATATTGTCTATTTAATATTGTTTTGATTTTATATATTTCTTAAATAATCTCAGGGTTCGCCAATTTAAAGTTCATGAAATGTATTATCACTATTATTGTTTCGATTTTGGAGACTCTTATGCAAAGTTTATACTCTACCTTGTTTTCCAGTGGAGCATTTCTTTGCATCCCAGGGGGATTCTTTGGGTACCAGCTTCAAAGTAAAAAAAAATTTCAGTAATTTCAATTTTGTTCCAGCAAAAAAAAAAAAAACACAGGAAATTTCAATAATCAAAATTATTTTAATAATCATAAATGGGAAATTCTTCATTCATGAAGTTCATGACATTCAGCCTGATCGAAATTTGAAACGATATGAAATATAAACAAACTCTAACCAGTATAACCTAACCTTATTCCTATGCGCATGTCCAATAAATTGTTATGGTGAAGCCACTATATTTCAACATGTTTGGGTTGGCAATTGTGAATTTTCCACTAACCTATCTCAACTAAATCTAATGTTCCGAGATTTCACCGTTAGTGTCACTGACCCCGCGTTTGTTTTCAACGATCACTTGAAAAGTAAAGTAAATAACACTCCCGGAATTATTCGAATAAAATGGAAAATGTTTATGGAATCGAAGAAAAATATATGCATATATTATGTTCAGTTTACGTTGCAACGATTTATGATAAAGGCCTTTACCTGTGTGTGTTGGTTTTGTGGGTGCTCCTCTACCATCTCCTTCTGACGTTCAACGTAGACTCCATCTTGGCTGCTGGGACGTGGGACTTTTGCATTCCCAATAGAATGTCTATTTGGATTTTTCACAAGGTAATCGTCCTTTGAAACTATTCGTAGCACTTGGTACTGTCTTTTCACTTATACTCATACTCATAAAAAAAAAACTGGATACTTATTTTAGTAACTTTTTGTTGCTCCAAAATTTCTCAATATTTCTGCTTTCGATATCATTTTTTTCCTCCCTTGTTTACCAAAAAAAAATCTGACTATCAGAATATCCTAGCAACAATACCAAGATTCTATCAACTAATGACTTTAACAATTATTTATTAAATGAATACTAATTTTAAGAAAATAACATGGATATTTTAAATTAGTTTGAAATTTCTAGATTCTTATTCTAAGTCTCAAATTAGGCTTTATCATTTTCATTTATGTGAATTTCCTTAAAGCATGACTTCATGTTCAGAAATAAGTGAATGTCATACTTCCTTGGTGTTGTCAGTTATTTAAATTCATTTGAAAATTACTTATTGTTTATGTAATTCTTCTGTGTAAGTATTTCTATGATTTAATTACAATTCATACAAAAATCTTTTCATTCACTTTCATATTGTAAATTTCTTGCTTTCATCAATTTAAAATCCCCTGAATTTTGTTTGACAGTTGTTATGTCATCAGTTGAGTGTGGTTTTACTGATATTATACAGGGTACTTGAAACATTCTCGATATTGATTTGGAGAATTTCCTCTGAGATGCAAAATTTTTATCTGAATTTTAAATATGCTCTTATTTTTAAACTTGTGGATTATAAAATCATGACAATATATATATATATATATATATAGTCATCTTTCCTAAAAAAAAACGATATTCAACAGGAAAAAAATTAATGTATGTCATATGGCGCCATCTTATGCATTTTTGCGTACTTGCATTGTAGCTCAGCCTACTCTTTGTGAAATGGCGCTATATGACGCGATCAAATCAACGCTAGATATTTCCTGATTTTACACAAAAAAACATTTCCCATCTACTCTCATGCTGATAACAGTCCTGATAATGTCATATAGTGCTATCTCTGATTGTGATAGGTACTGTTGTATATGGTCATAGTTAACTCATATTATATAAAAAATAATTGCTATGTAATATTGCCAGTTAATGAACAAACTTCTAGTAAACGCCAATCTATAGCATCCGAAAGTTTTCACCTTGGGTATGGTTGTTTCATGAGAGCATAAAGAATAGCTTGCTATATGTTGAGAGAGTATTACAATTTCTCCTCTACTCGCTCGAGGAAGGGATATCGACGTGAGCTGTTATTTCGCCGGGTGGGGTAACAGGATAGGCGCACAGTAGTGCGTCTCTCTTATTTATGCGGTATTATCATATCATTGTGTTCCTTGTTGCTCGCGTAGATTTCTGTTTATACCCCAGATGAAAAGTTTCCGATACTGTATATTATATCATTATAGTGAGTACCAAAAGTCGGCCGCCTCCCCAGTAACTTCTTTATTTCATGAAAATGTTAAATACATAAGTCATAGGGTTCAATAAGAATTGTTCAAAAATATCATTTGATGAATTGGTGAAACTATTCAAATATTACTTGGTTCCAAAAGTTAATATAACCATGGAAAGGCATAAATTCTTTACCAGAGTCCAAGTTTCAGAAGATTTAACCACATTCCTTAGAGATTTAGTCAATCTGAGTTATAACTGTGAGTTTGAACAACTTAGAGAATTTAGTCAAGGATATATTCATATGCAATTTGTATCACGAAATGAAGGAAAAGTTACTACAAGAACAATACATTTGAAAATGTCGCCAATCCAGTGGTGTGGTCAGATTTTTATAAATATATTTTTTTTTTAGATTTTTTACCTTGAAAAATCGGTTTTTTTGATCCTGGAAATGGAGATTCATTCATGAAATTTGGTGTTCTAGTAGAGTTTTCGAATGTTTACTTGATGAAAAAAATAAATTAAAAAAAATTACAATCGTTTGGAAAATGTAGATTTTATAAGTGTGCTACGGTCTCAAGTGGGTAACACTGCGTATATCACAGATTCAAATGTCCAGGTACATTAAACACTTCCACAATATGTCAATAATTAAGGTAGACACATGAACATCAGGAAACGTTCCTATCTGAAATAAAGCAGTATTGATCCAGATCTCGTTGTATCAATACATTCCCTCACATACTGTACTACGACCGGCTCTACCAGAAATAGAAGAAACTGAGCTTGAAAAAGAATCACAAGTTCATGTCAATTGATTAGTTGCTAATTTAGCTGTCTCTGACGAAAGCAGCAACAAAACAGAATTATGTAATAGACGAGTACAATCAGTTGGGTTAGCCTTCTTCTGAAAATAAAGTCAATCCTGAAGAAGTGTTCAAAAATATAATTTGATGAATTGGTGAAACTATTCAAATATTGAAAAGGGAAATATTCTCCGTGAAAATTGAAAAATGAAAAATGTGATTTATTTGTAATATCTAACAGAAAACAACTACTTCCCCGGCACAAGCCACGCTGGATATTGAACTACATATGATAGATATTGTGAAAAGACTCTAACTGAAAAGGAAAAAAAAATTTGAAAGCGAAAATTCGCATTTTCATTCAGATAGCTGATTTTTTTAATTCTCTCTAGTTTTCATTGAAAAAATCATTAAATAAATTAAGTAAGGACAATGTTATTAAAAAATATATATATATATCACTCACAGAAATCGTTCATTTCATTGAAGCAAGGTTCACTTCTCTCGCATTTGGTCCCCAATACATTTTGGTCGACGAAAATCTATTTCGCTTTGCCAAGCTCTTCAGGAGGATTGATATAGGATTGGAATAAAACAGGCTCTTCAGAAGAGCTCTTCAGAAGAGCCTGTTTTCAATGAAAACTAGAGAGAATTTAAAAAAATCAGCTATCTGAATGAAAATGCGAATTTTCGCTTTCAAATTTTTTCTTTCCTTTTCAGTTAGAGTCTTTTCACAATATCTATCAAATGTAGTTCAATGTCCAGCGTGGCTTGTGCCGGGGAAGGAGTTGTTTTCTGTTAGATATTACAAATAAATCACATTTTTCATTTTTCAATTTTCACGGAGAATGTTCCCCTTTTCAACATGAATACCTCCCAAGAGGTTATCTTGAACGAGGGAAAATAGCTACTAAAGTTTGTCTTTCAGTCGCAGATGATTCCACAACAGATTTTATGAATGTCCTATTCATATTTTCGAACTAAAATCAAATATTAGTTGGTTCCAAAAGTTAATATAACCATGGAAAGGCATAAATTCTTTACCAGAGTCCAAGTTTCAGAAGATTTAACCACATTCCTTAGAGATTTAGTCAAGCTGTGAGTTTGAACAGTCAAGGATATATTCATATGCAATTTGTTTCACGAAATGAAGGAAAAGTTACTACAAGAACAATACCTTACTTTAGAAAAATCCAAAATTATGGTAATTTCACGAAAAGATGCGGATGAATTAAAAAATTTGGAACCAGAAATTAATGAAGTTCAATTGAAACGTACGTCAGGATATAAGCGGACTAGTCAGGTTGATCGAAATAATAGTCGAGTTCGGTAATATGATCGCAGATTAGATCAGATTTTAGTCAAGTGGACACAAATTAATCGAATCAGTCGGTAATAAACGAACGAAACGGATGAGATCAGCGTGGTCTTGACTTTGACAGAATGTTGTTAACCTAAAATATTTAAATTTGAGTTGTATTTTTTTTGTAAAACAAGTTTCAAGTTCGAAATTTGAACCGTGGTAATTCTTTCATTTCGATTTGAGCTATCAGCATCGAACTATTACTAACAAAGCACAGATGGAACATAAACATAACCACATACTTTCAAATTCATCGGAATCGTCCGTCAAAATTCTCCGAGCAAAAAGATCAATCTAGAACGAAAAACCGAACGATCAAGATTTACCTCCCCTACAATCGGTTGCAATAAACGAACGATTCACTAATCTGGTCAGTCCGACGTAAAAACCGAACTCGGTTAATTATACTCAAATCAGTCAAAATTTATTTATTATTATTCATTTATTTACTGAACTTAAAATACATTGATATGAAATGAAAATTTAAAATTATTGGTCAAAAAATCAATATATGATTACATATGTTATGATACCGTGTGTGTGTAATCATATAAATAATATATAATATTTATGAATAAATATAAAATGTGAAAAATAACAATAACAATATATCTTTCCAAGAAATTAACATTTTTTAAGACAAATCGACAAAATGTACAAGAAACAGACACAGACGTCAATCGAGTGGTAGAAATGGTAAAATAGGTCACATATACAGTGTGACCCACTTAAGACCGGAGTACCCTTATAAAATCTTCATGTTTCAACCGATTGGAATGATTTTTTTTTCATTAGATAGACATTCAAAAAGCCTACTAAGACACCAAATTTCATGAATAACTCTCTATTCAGGGCCTACTGATCTGATTTTTCAAAAATATAAAAAAAAAAAAATAAAAATATTCTAACTACACCATTGGATTTGCTACAGTTTCAAATGGTTCATATTTGAATTACGGTGGAAAGTCTCAATCAAAAAAAATGTTAAAAAATAATGAAATTTGAAAAATATGCCGTTTGATCAACTTTCAAATTCAATTTCAAAACTTTTATCAGAACTTTGACTACACCACTGGATTCAATTTAACGTAATTCACAATCAAACCATTTGAAAATGTCGCCAATCCAGTGGTGTGGTCAGATTTTTTATAAAAATATTTTTTTTTAGATTTTTGACCTTGAAAAATCGGTTTGTTTGGCCCTGGAAATGGAGATTCATTCATGAAATTTGGTGTTCTAGTAGTTTCCGAATGTATACCTGATGAAAAAAAAAACATTCCAATCGTTTGGAAAATGTAGATTTTATAAGGGTGCTCCGGTCTCAAGTGGGTAACACTGTATATATGGTCAACATCACAGATTCAAATGTCCAGGTACATTAAAAACTTCCACAATATGTCAATAATTAAGGTAGACAAATGAACATCAGGAAACGTTCCTATCTGAAATAAAGCAGTATTGATCCAGATCTCGTTGTATCATACATACTGTACTACGACCGGCTCTACCAGAAATAGAAGAAACTGAGCTTGAAAAAGAAGTACAAGTTCATTTCCATTGATTAGTTGCTAATTTAGCTGTCTTTGATGAAAAGCTTGCTCTTATTAAAGCAGCAACAAAACAGAATTATGCAATAGAAGAGTACAATCAGTTGGGTTGGCCTTCCTCTGAAAATAAAGTCAATCCTGAAGGGCTGCCATTTTATAATATACAAGATGAAATTCATGTAAAACATGATGAAGGTTCTAGTTTGGTTATTCCAACTTGTATGCGGTCTGAAATCCTTAAGAAGTTATGGTAAGAAGTTATGGTATATTTTTATTAAAAAGGACGCCATACCAATAGTATTTAACTAGCACCGTTATTGAAACGAAAAAGTCGGATTCCTCATATCTCAACACTATTCTACTAAGTGGAAAATTTGAGGCAAATATCTGTCAGAAAGCAACTACTTCCCCCTACGAACATTGAACTACATCTAATATCAATTTGTACAATATTCCTCCAAGAGGACACAATTGCAAGTGTTAATTGCGTCTTCTGGGAGGAACATTGCACAAATTGATGTCAGATGTAATTCAATGTTCATAGAGGGAAGTAGTTGTTTTCTAACTGATATTTGTCTTAAATTTTCAACTTTGTTGGATAGTGTGGAGAGATGAGGAATTCGACTTTGTCGAAACATTTCGTTAAATTTTTTTGAAACTCTCCGGCACACTTTTTGGACTTTGTTCGAATTCATGCATTAACTCTTTCCGGAGTCTGTGCTACCAAGGAGTGCTTCTTGTTTTGAAGTTTTGGGTGTTATCGTTCATTGGGTGTGCCAGAATAACTCTGATGTTGTTCGACCTATTCTTGCATTACGTTAGAGCGGGGTACATGCGAGCTTTGTGGTACATTGGACAGGAAATAGGAAAACAACACAGTTAAATCATTGAGGACAAGGCGTAAATATAATATATAGGTGGAATTATTGAAATTAAATAAGTCTACACCAACTCGCTCCCAAGGATATTTTGAAATTGGTTGAAACAGTAAAGGTTCGGACTGATTACTAGATCCGTATTCTGCACACACACCACATTGACTCATAATATTCTGAATTCCTGCATTCATATTAGGCCAATAAACGATACCGCGTGCTAAATTCTTAGTTTCACACATTCCAAAGAGCCCTTCATGTAACTTCTTAAGGATTTCAGACCGCATACAAGTTGGACTAACCAAACTAGAACCTTCATCATGTTTTACATGAATTTCATCTTGTATATTATAAAATGGCTGCCCTTCAGGATTGACTTTATTTTCAGAGGAAGGCCAACCCAACTCTTCTATTGCATAATTCTGTTTTGTTGCTGCTTTAATAAGAGCAAGCTTTTCAACAGAGACAGCTGAATTAGCAACTAATCAATTGAAATGAACTTGTACTTCTTTTTCAAGCTCAGTTTCTTCTATTTCTGGTAGAGCCGGTCGTAGTACAGTATGTATGATACAACGAGATCTGGATCAATACTGCTTTATTTCATATAGGAACGTTTTCTGATTCATTTGTCTACCTTAATTATTGACGTATTGTGGAAGTTTTTAATGTACCTGGACATTTGAATTTGTGATGTTGACCATATATACAGTGTTACCCACTTGAGACCGGAGCATCCTTATAAAATCTACATTTTCCAAACGATTGGAATGTTTTTTTTTTTTCAACAGGTATACATTCGGAAACTCTACTAGAACACCAAATTTCATGAATGAATCTCCATTTCCAGGGCCAAACAAACCGACTTTTCAAGGTCAAAAATCTAAAAAAAAAAAAATATTTTTATAAAAAATCTGACCACACCACTGGATTGGCGACATTTTCAAATGGTTTGATTGTGAATTACGTTAAATTGAATCCAGTGGTGTAGTCAAAGTTCTGATAAAAGTTTTGAAATTGAATTTGAAAGTTGATCAAAATATACCATAAAATTGGCGCCAATTTTTAATGTCTCATGTCTCATGCGATGCGCTCTGTGTATGGCACTTGTATAACCTCAAATGGTTGAATGGTAGAGAATCTTCTTATCTTTTATCCCTCGAGTGGGTGGCGTTGTGGCTATTCGCGATCACCATTGACACCAGGTGGCGCTCCTAAACTCCGGGAAAACAAAGCAAATGTCATTATTTATCTGTGTGTTCAAATTTTTTGAATTATTGAACTTTCACTTCTATCTTACAACTTTTGAGTTCCTCTTTCGAAATGCCTGTTGTGAAGATTCATTTAGACGACACATTTCAGTATTTAAGTGAAAAAAGTTCCGATGAACTAATTTTTGTCGTTTTTTGAGATGGAATGACCTTTTTGACCTTTCATAAATGTCACATTCTCTTTCTCATACGTATAACTAATTGGCCTCCCGATTTTTAATCTAATTTCACATGTTTTGGATAGTTTCTGAAAGAGGAGTGCATGGACACATTTGAAGATGAATAATTCTTGCACTGCACTGAAAAAAATCGAACCAAATATAGTTCAACTAAGAAATAATCAACAATTTATTAACATGAAATCTCATAGCAGAGTGTTTATTTTCTCGGAGTGTACGAATATAGATGTCGCCCACTCCGTGATCGCGAATACAGGGCTTTTCACGATGAGCATTATTTAGACGTTTCTGGCAAACCAGACAACGGATCGACCTGAAAATTTGACAGTATGCATAGATGAATATGATCTACACGCCTAAAATTTTTCAAATGGGACACCCTGTATATAATATCATATTAGGACTCCTTATCACTTTTTCAACAACTTCATCCACTATTTCCCTAAACCTGTTACCGTTTAAGAAATATAAATTAATTTCGATTTTTTCTTTACTTAACATGTACTTTTATAAACGCTGATAATCTTGAACTCTCTAGTACGAAGACGATCAAATTCGGAATGGTGATATCATGTGAATTCTCACTTCAGATCCATTTTTTTTACCCATATAGGCGGGGTCGTTAAAAAATGCGGATAATTTGCTCACAGGGAAAAATGAGTGGAAGTCAACTTTTTCAAATGTAACACCTTGTACATTTTCACATTTTTGAGCTCTACATCAAATTTTAGGTTGACCTTGTTCAGAATTCCGATTTCGATCCGTTTCCGATATGAACTCTTTCAAAGAGAAACTGACGTGGTTCCCTTGAATTTATCACTTATTTTTGAAAACAGATTCCATTCGATGTTCCTTTATCAGTCACAGATAATCGCAGATAATACAATGAATAAATATTTATTGAAATACTCTTCAACCATCAAATGAAACTTCTCTTCAAAAAATTGTTTTATTAACGCTGACTGAAAATAACCGAAAATAAAATCATGAATTAGTAAGCTAATTCAATTATGAGTCTATTTCAGAATATATTCGAACACATCTCCACCTCTACTCAAACAAAAATGTCATTTCTTCAAAAGATTTTTATGTGTAGCTCTTCTGATTGATTGTGGAGTTAGAACTTCTTTCAATAGTTCAACTCCAAAATCTATCAGAAGAGCTACACATGAAAATATTTTGAAGAAATTACATGTTTGTTTAAGTAGAGGTGGTAATGTGTTCGAACATTTTCTGAAATACACTGATAATCGAATTAGCTTACTAATTCAATGATGTAATGTAACTATGTTTTGAGAAGAAGTTTCTTTTGGTGGTTGAAGAGTATTTTAATTAATATTTATTCATTGTATTATCTGTGACTGATAAAGGAACATCGAATGGAATCTGTTTTCAAAAATAAGTGATAAATTCAAGGGAACCACGTCAGTTTCTCTTTGAAATAGTTCATATCGAAAACGGATCGAAATCGGAATTCTGAACAAGGTCAACCTAAAATTTGATGTAGAGCACAAAAATGTGTAAATATACAGAGTGTTCCATTTGAAAAAATTGACTTTCACAAATTTTTTTCATGTGAAAAAATTATTCGCATTTTCTAACGGCCCTGTATGGGTAAAAAAAATGGATCCGATGTGAGAATCCACATGGTATCACCATTCCCAATTGGATCGTGTTCGTACCAGAGAGTTCAAGATTATCAGCGTTTATAAAAGTACATGTTGAGTAAAGAAAAAATCGAAATTAATTTATATTTCTTAAACGGTAACAGATAGGTATAGGGAAATAGTGGATGAAGTCGATAATTGACCGGCACCTTTTTAATTATGATATACCATGCCCATGGTATTTTCATCGTGAAAGCACTTCTTACCATAACAATCTTCAGGACATCTCTCTACTCATGTAAGTTGATTATTAGCTAGCACCGTAAATGAAACGAAAAATTTCGATCATGTCGGATTCCTCATCTCTCCACATTATTCCACAAAGTGGAAAATTTGAGGCAAATATCTGTCAGAAAACAACTAAAATGTTGCTCCAAGAGGACACAATTGCAAGTGCTAATTGTAATGTAATTGTGTCTTCTTGGAGGAACATCGCACAAATTGATGTCAGATGTAATTCAATGTTCGTTGGGGGAAGTAGTTGTTTTCTAACTGATATTTGCCTTAATTTTTCCACTTTGTGGGATAGTGTGGGGAGATGAAGAATTCGACTTTGTCGAAACTTTTTGATACATTTTTTTGAAACTCTGGCACACTTTTTGGACTTTATTCGAATTCATGCATTAACTCTTCCCAGAGTATGTGCTACCGAGGAGTTCTTCTTGTTTTTGAGTGGTGGGTGTTATCGTTCACTGGGTGGGCCAGAATAACTCTGATGTTGCAGGTGGTTATTCGCAACCAATGAGGAAAAATATTCAATTCTTCATTGCAATAAGCACTTGCGATTGGAGGAAAATTGTACAAATTGATGTCAGATGTAATTCAATATTCGTAGGGGGAAGTAGTTATTTTCACGATAGTGTAGAGAGATAAGGAATTCGACTTCGTCGAAATTTTTCGTTTCATTTCGTTTCGGACTCTCTTCGAATTCATAAAGTCTTTATCGGCTGACCCCAGCCAATGGTTTCATCATTGTTTGACGAAAAACAACGGAATGTTCATTAGAAAACAAACTTGCCTCATGTGCACTGCCACGTATTAGGATTCTTTTAGCGAATATCCTACAGCGTGCCAGGAGCGGCAGATCTGGAGTATTTGGACGCTTACTCGATTCCAAAGGATAAAAATCGAACTAGTTCAATGTGGTCTATAGTGGCATCTTGCCCAAATCCGCCACTGATAAGATCTCTTGCGATATTTTTATTTCCCATTGTTCTGCCTTTGTTTATTGAATAGGTTTGTGGGTATTTCCACTAGTATTTTCTCTTTGCGTTGAATGATTATTTGGACTGTATACTTTGGAATGCTCTATATTGAAACTGGATACACATACATTGAGTTGAAATGTTAAAACACATACAAAATATGGTTTACAACAATAATGAGTCTGTTCAGCGAACTGTCTGTCATGACTCTCTAATGCGGAATGCGAAAATTTGGCGCTCACTTCACCGGCATGTAGTTTGACAGCGCGCGAAGTTAGACACATTCGAGTTCGCGCGAGATTCAAAACACTATGTATGAGTTTATGATGATCGTAACTAGGTGCTCTATATATGGTTTCAGGAACGAACATACCGCCGGCCTTGAAAGCACCAGCTTTCTACAAAATAATATAAGTTCTTGTAAGAAATAAAATGGTAGAAAAAGTTCCAAAAAAATTACCTTTAAACAATGTCAGTTTCACTCAATAGGAAGTACGCAAACATTTTGAGTTGCACGTTTAACAACTCCATTTGTCGTTTTTACACTCACGACATGCACTAAATTGTCCTGTCCAGGGTGAACTTCAGTCACTCTGCCCAGCCTAAAGTTGAGTGGTGGAGTATCCTCCTTCAGAAGTACTAAAGAGCCAACGTTCAATTGGCTTTTTTCCTTGTTCTGCCATTTGGATCGTTGTTGGAGAGAACTTAAGTATTCTCTTGACCACCGGTACCAGAAATATTTAAACATTTGTTGTAACCGCTCATACTTGGACAATCGATTTGAAGAAATGTCCTGAACGTCCCTCTGAGGTAAAGAAGTAAATGTGTCCCCAATAAGGAAGTGACCAGGGGTTAAAGCCTGAAGGTCATTGGGATCTTGGGATAAAGGAGTGAGAGGACGGCTATTCATCGCCGCCTCGACTTGTGTGAAAACAGTTAATAAATCTTCATAAGTTAAAGATGAATCACCTATCATTCCGGAAACATAATACTTTGCCGTTTTGACGGCAGATTCCCACAATCCGCCATAATGTGGAAAAAATTTGTAATTTTGTCCTGCTTTGCAACAGTCTCTACATGTTCAGCTATCTTTTTTAATTCATTATTAGCCCTGAAATTAGTTGCATTGTCAGACCAGATATCAGAACACAAACCACGTCGCGATACGAATCTCTTTACACAATTTGAGAAAGAATCTGTACTCAATTTACCAACAAGTTCAATGTGAACAGCTTTTGTACTGAAACAAACAAATATACACAAGTATCCTTTTACGAGGGCTCGATTTCGTAATTTACCATCTTTTAAATAAAATGGACCGGCATAATCTATGCCACAACTTGAAAAAGGTCTACTTGGCACTATTCCATTTTCAGGTAAATCACCCATTTTTTGTTTGACAAATGAAGGCTTAACTCTAAAACAAGTTACGCATTTGGAAAGAATACTTCGGACCACCTTTCTGCCATTAATAGGCCTTACAGAATACAGAATAGCTTGGGCACCAGCATGTAGCTGTTATGGTGCTGATCTAGGATAATTAGTCTTGTAAGTTGACGTTTTTGTGGAAGAACTATCGGAAATTTAACACCGTAGGCCTCCTTACATTTTTCGAGTCTACCACCTACTCTCAATAACCCTTTCTCATCTAAGAATGGATCCAGACACTTAATTTTGGGAAATGGCTTGGATTTTTCCAAACATTTTATTTCTGTTTGCAATTCCTGCTTCTGTATCAATTTTAATAAAGCCTGTAAAGCATTTTCCAATTCTATGATAGACAATCTGCCATAAATCCTATTTTCCTTGGTAACCTCCAAATTTTTTTAAAATCTTAGACAAAGTGCCACTACTCGTTGTAATTTGTATAAACTAGAAAACCTCATGAATATAGAATCATCAATGTTTAAGTTTACGCATGATATCTGAATGTTTTTTCTTTCTGGTATTTCATCAGAATTAGATTAGAAACTACAATTATATTCAAACTCCCTTGTCAACCACTCAGGGCCGTACCACCAAAGAGGTGAAGCAACTAAATTTTTTGGAGTAATTCCCCTTGATATTATATCCGCGGGATTGTCACTGGAAATGACATGTCTCCATTGTTTGAATTGTTTGATGTCAGTTAAATTTTGTATTTCTGCAACTCTATTCGCAACAAAAGTTTTCCAAGTGCTTGGCTGCTCGGCTAGCCGGTGTATAAAAATACTTCGTTTATTTTAATGTCTAAGGCCTGTTTTACCTGTTTCAATAGTTTGGCTAATAATAAGGCTCCACATAACTATAATCTAGGCAATGACATAACCTTTAAAGGTGCTACACGCGATTTAGCACATAGTAAATGAACCTTAGATTCAAACCTCTCATTTTGTGATTTCAAATATAAACAAGCACCGTACGCTTTTTTACTAGCATCCGCAAATCCATGAATTTGAATTATAATACTTTTTTCGATAAGAATATATTGTGGAATTTTAATTTCATTCAATAAACCCAGTTGCGTATGAAACTCACTCCAGGTTGAATATAAATCTACAGGAATTGATTCATCCCAATCTAGTTTCAATTTCCATAACTGTTGCAGAATTATTTTTGCCCTTATTGTTGTTGGCCCTACTAACCCTAGCGGATCAAATATTTGTGAAATAATCGACAAAATCATTTTCTTTGTAACACTATTTGAATTAAAACTCGTTTTGTTTATGACATATTCTAAATTGTCTTTTTTAACATTCCAAAATATTCCTAAAGTTTTCTTTTTGTCATCTTCAGTTATAAAGAAACCTATATTTTCTATTTTACTATCTGACAAGTATTCTAAAACTTCTTCCCGGTTTGAAGCCCACTTCCTCAATAAAAATCCTGACTCAGCTAAATATTCAGAAAGTTGTTGTCCAATATTCTTGGCTTCATCAACAGAGTCTGCCCCTGTTATCAAATCGTCTACATAAAAATCTTTTAAAATGATTTTACTTAAAAGCGAATTTTCGTTTTCTATATCATAAGCTACTTGATGTAAACATCTTATTGCTAAATATGAAGCTGGACCTGTACCGTAAGTTACTGTTTTTAGTCTATAATGTTCCAAATCAGAATCACTATTTTTTCTACAAATAATGCGCTGCAAATCTCTATGTTCCTCGCTTACTAACACCTGCCGATACATTATGGCAATATCACCAGTAAGTGCAATACAATGTTTTCTGAATCTAATCAAAATATCAAATATATCGTCTTGTAAATTTGGACCAACCATTAATATGTCGTTAAGTGATAATCCACTGTCAGTTTTCGCCGAAGCGTCAAAAACAACACGCAAGTTCGTTGTAACACTACTGTCATTTATAACCGCGTGATGGTGTAAATAATAAGTATTTTTTAAATTAGCTTGATCTAAATTAAAATCTATTTTTTCCATATGTCCTAATTCAAAATATTCCGTTATAAATTTACAATATTCTTTTTTCAGATCAATATTCTTATCCAGTCCTTTTTCCAAACTCAAAAACCTTTTTGTTGCATTTTCCAAAGAGTTTCCTAACTTATTTGCGTTTTCTCTGAAAGGCAACTTTACTATAATCCTTCCAGAACTATTTCGTGTAACATTTATTCTGAAATCACTTTCACAATCGGCTTCCTCTTTTGAATAAAATTTTTCTACCGTACACTCTTCCACATTCCAAAATTTTTCAAGTTGATTTTGAATATCTAAGTCAATAATTGAATGATACGAAATACTTTCCGCACTATTTTGTTTAATTGGATCTAGTGTTCCTGAAATAAGCCAACCCACCACTGATTTTTGCAAGATAGGCTGTCCTATACCCAATTTAATTTGTCCTACGCATAGCATTTCATAAAAAATACTAACTCCTAACAAAATATCAATTGGAGCCGAAATATTATAAAACGGATCAGCTAGCTTAATATTTTTCGGAATTTGAATATTTGACGTATTAAATGAAGTGACTGGAATATTTGAGGTTATTTGTTGTAACACTAAAAATGGCATGTCTACAATAAAATTATTGTGCATTGATTTAATCTGAGTGTGAGTACTAAGTTTAATGAATGTTGGCGCCTGGTAGTTTTCAATTTCAGTTTGTTTACTAATTCGGTAGAGATAAAATTCGACTGCCACTGTCTAATGAAGCGCGGCATTGCTGAAAGTTATTTGCGCCATCCTTGATGTATACGAGGGCGGTGGATAAAATAATATGTGCACTTCGCTTTATTTGCATGCAATTAGTTGATACCGACATGTTTTCACTGTTATTTGTTTCTATATTTTCGGAAGCATTATTTTTCGATTCACATTTTTTATCATTACCTTGCTCTTTCTTTGATTCTAGACCTTTAAAATTTTCCAGGTGCAATAGCGTATTGTGCCTACCTTTACATCGTTTACACCCTTCCGCTGTACATTGACTCAAAAAATGATTGGATCGTAAGCAGTTCAGACATAGTCTACATTTTTTGACTGCTACCTTGTCATGGACTGTTAATTGCAATAATTCTTCACATTTATATACAAAATGAGAACCTTTACAATTTTCACATTTGATATTGTGTGTACTAACTAGAGATACCTTTTCTTTCGATGTCCTTCTAGGATTATGTTTCATTTGTCTATTTCCAATGCCTGTTTCAACATTTTCTAAAATTCTACTTCTATTTCCCAGAAACGTTGTAAAATCAGATAGTTTTGGCATTCCTGCAAAATCACCTATAGTTTTCTCCTCCCACTCTTTCCTAGAAGCGCTGTCTAATTTTCTCACCATTAAAAATATTATTATTCTAACCCAACATTCAGTTGGTTTACCTAAGGCTTTCAGGGCACGCATGTTTCGTTCAATAGTGTCTACTAATTTTTGTAATGACTGATATGATTCCTTATATAAACTGGGAATATCTAACAAGGATTTTAAATGTTGAAAAGGGGAACATTCTCCATGAAAATTGAAAAATGAAAAATGTGACTTATTTGTAATATCTAACAGAAAACAACTACTTCCCCGGCACAAGCCACGA
Source organism: Chrysolina haemoptera (assembly GCA_958298965.1). Taxonomy (NCBI): domain Eukaryota; kingdom Metazoa; phylum Arthropoda; class Insecta; order Coleoptera; family Chrysomelidae; genus Chrysolina; species Chrysolina haemoptera. The sequence goes on along the minus strand of OY282585.1, from coordinate 23,975,307 downwards.
GTTACGTACCGGCCATCGCCCTATCCGTACCGGTCATCAGCCGCTCCGTACGTTCACCCATCCAGGAAGCGCCGACTTAGCGGAATCATATTATATTACATTTTATTGTTGCTTACTTTTATTTTTCATTTCCAAATGTTAAAACATATTCTATTCAGTCTTGATGTAATCTCTGAAGCATAAACTTGTCCAATAAATTATTTTTCGTGTTTTTAAAAACATTATTTGTTCTTTGAAATACGTATTTGGCACAGTCGTTCGGATCTTGAAGGAATCTATCGATTAGATATCCTTGAGTTTCAACTCTTCATCGAGAAGAACCGGCAGAAAAGTTCGGGAACGAGAAAAAACAAAGTTAAAAACTGTGAAAGTACCATTATTGGATTAGCCGCAGTTGGAGGGCAGATTGCAGAACTTCAGCTCCAGAAATCAGCAATACCGGAGGATGAAGAGGATTATTTCGTGAGTTACTCATTGTATTCCTTTTTCGTTGCATATGTCAGGCTCCTCAACTCTCCCAAATTCCTTGAGTGATATTGGCGCAGAAATTGAGATAGATTTAATTGAATCATTAGAAGCCCTCAGCTTGAATAATAATAAAACAAAAGAATTAGAGAGTATAGTTGAATCAATAATGTCAACTCCATCATTTGATTTGAAAATTTTACAAATTGTACCGGAATTTGACGGTAACCCATGTAGGCTATTCAGATTTATTTCAACATCAACCGATTTATTGAATACTTATTGGGATACTAACCCGGCAAATGTAAATTGTGCACAAAATAAACTCCTACTGAACGGAATATTCTCCAAGCTTACTGGACCAGCTGAGGAAGTATTTTCGCTCAGTGGAAGTAATGATTTCAATACCATAAAAGATTTATTGATTAATCATTTTGGTGATCAAAGAAATGAAAGCAGTTTATTGTCCGATCTAGGCTCCTTGAGACAAAATCCAAGTGAAAATTCGTTAAATTTTTTTTCAAGAGTTCTTTCTACACTTAATTTGCTTCATAATTTTGTCAATTTACATGAAATTAATGATCAAATTAAAGTTAGTAAAAAATCACTCTATGATGCACATGCGCTTCACACATTATTTGTTGGTTTAAGAGAACCTCAAAGTTCTATGATACGGTCAATGAAACCTAATAATTTGACTGAAGCACAAAAATATATAATCGAGGACAACAATATAAGATACCTTCAAAAATCCCAGGTAAATAACTTCCAAAAATTTCCAACTGTTATAAGACCTCAAATTGAAAATTTTGGACAACACACCCAAAACCATCAATTTAATAACTTTAATAGACCTCAACTCCAGCAGAATATTCCCCGACAATTCCAAACTCAGCAAAATTTCTCAAGTCAACCTCAATTCCCTAGGGGACCAGTACCAATACAACCACGCCAACTTAGTACACCTCAAAAATATTTCAGTAACAAAGAAGTATTTGGGGCACCGCGAAATGTTTGGAAACCCAATAATGGGCCATCCACCTCTAAACCTACCCCTATGAGCATTGTAACTAGAACACAAAACCTTCAAAATCATTCCAACAAACCCCCATATCAACAACAACCACGAAACTACTTCCAAGCTAATCCACATCAGAGACGTAACTTTGTCTCAGAAGAACTCCATAATTTCGAATATGAACAAAACTACGAGACATCTGATCGATACCACACACAAGAACAATACCCGAATAATCCTTACACAGAAGAAACAGAACAATTTGACTTTCATAACGAGACAGAACAAAATTTTCACGAACAGATGCCCCACCAAGACGAAACATAATTGAACTCAATTCCATATATGACAAAACAGAACTCCCCTACATACAAATTGAAAATCCACCTATCAAACTTCTAATAGATACAGGAGCAACAAAATCTTTCCTTAACCCCGACATAGCAAAAAAATTCTACCCTGGAAATATTTTCAAAGAACCATTTACAGTAACATCAGTTTTTCAACAATCACAGCGTGATTACTGTGCAAGCATCCCATCCTTTGAAGAGTTCAATTTTCAACAAGTATTGAAGTTTCATTTATTCAAATTTCACCAATACTTTGATGGATTGATAGGACTAGATATACTGAAGCAACTGAACGCTCAAATTGATTTTTCGAATTCAGTCTTATACACCCCATTTTCGCAAAATTATATTCAGTACTATGAAACAAAGAAAAAACTATTATTTTTTGTCGAACTGGAACCCAATACAGGAAACAAAATAAAAATGCCTTTCAGTCAATCGACAGGCGACATCATAGTCCCCTCACAAAAAATAAACGAATGTTTGATAAGAGAAACGCTAACTACAGCTAATAATGAATATGCGTGGGTGGAGTTAGAAAATATAAATGATAATAATTGCGAAATTCAACTATTTGAACCACTCAGTACACATCCATTTTCAGCTCAAAACTTCGAACTTTATCATGCGGAAATTGACACTTTACACACAGATGAACACGATATTCGTAACCTCATTCCTACAGAACATATGAAGCAAGAAGAACAGGTACACATAAAAAATTTATGCCAAAAATATTCAGATATTTTTCATTATGAAGGGGAAAAATTGATATTTACAAATCGGGTCAAACATAAAATCAAAACAACGGACGAAATCCCTGTATATTCCAAATCCTATAGGTATCCCTTTATTCATAAAGCGGAAGTTGCCAAACAAATAAATTCCATGCTCGAGCAAAATATCATCCGACAAAGTAACTCACCCTGGTCATCACCTATATGGGTGGTACCAAAAAAAACAGATGCCAGTGGAAAAAAAAATGGAGGATCGTTGTCGATTACCGTAAGGTAAACGAAAAAACCATCGACGATCGCTACCTTCTGCCAAATATCAGTGACATTCTAGATAAACTAGGAAGGTGCCAATATTTCTCCACACTGGACTTGGCGAGTGGATTCCATCAAATAGAGATGGCTACGGAAGACGTTCAAAAGACAGCTTTTAATGTCGAGAACGGTCACTATGAGTACTTGAGGGTCCCATTCGGCTTAAAGAACGCTCCGGCTACTCTATGTAGGGTTATGGATGACGTCTTGAAAGGACTGCAAAACGAAATATGTCTCGTATACATGGATGATATTATTGTATACTCAACATCCCTACAGGAACATATCATAAATTTGAAAAAAGTATTTCAAAGGCTCCGCGATACAAACTTGAAAATTCAGATTGATAAATCAGAATTTCTCAAGAAAGAAGTTGCTTTTCTTGGTCACATTGTAACACCAGAGGGCGTAAAGCCAAACCCGGACAAAATTAAAGCAATAATTCACTACCCCATTCCAAAAACTACAAGACAGATAAAGGGATTTCTAGGACTTTTAGGGTACTACCGAAAATTGATCAAAGACTTTGCAAAAATCACAAAACCATTCACAGTCTGCCTGAAAAAAGGTGCCGAAATAAAACATGATGCCACCTTCCTCAAAGCTTTTGACCACTGCAAAACCCTTCTGACAAATAACCCTATACTACAATACCCTGACTTCGACAAACCATTCAATTTGACTACGGACGCTTCAAATTCGGCAATCGGATCTATTTTATCACAAGGTCCTATCGGCTCTGACCGTCCCGTTGCCTACGCATCAAGAACACTCAACGACGCTGAACAGAATTATAGTACCATAGAAAAAGAGCTTTTATCGATAGTATGGGCAACGAAATATTTTCGGCCGTATATTTCGATAGAAAATTCATTATTTTAACGGATCACAAACCACTTCAATGGCTGATGTCCCTGAAGGAGCCAAACTCGAGGCTAGTTCGTTGGAAACTGAAATTAGAAGAATTCGACTACGAAATTCAATATAAAAAGGGTAAGAAGAACACCAATGCAGACGCCCTGTCGAGGATTGAAATCCATGTTAATGAAGTAGAACCACAACCAACCACTTCGAAGGCCACCCCGGAAGACTTAGAAAAAACATCTCCGTTCCTCCAATATATGAAAAAGTTCAACGTGGAGCAAACTCGTGCACAGGACCCTGACAGTTCATCACTACTCAATAACCTTGACAGTAGAGTACAAATGAGAGCGCTTTGGGAGGAGGGCCTATACAAATGAGACCGCTTTGGGAGGGAGCTCTATAGAAATGAGACCGCTTTGGGAGGGACGAGTCAGCAAATAATTGTTAGATACCAAATTACGTTTCATGGAATTTGATGACGTCACGTTTCCGGTTGCAAACTTGTATGAACAATATTGCATACTACTTCTGGAGTACGGTACTCCGAGAGTTTATTCTTCGGATAATTTTTTGAAAATAATCATTTTGGATGGATTCAAAGGATAATACAGGGTGAACAGGAAATCAAGTAAATTAGAATTGTGACATGTAGGTATTCGAAAAAATAAAGGGGAAATGGTATACAGGGTGAACTGAAATCAAGCAAATAGAGAATAGGCACAGTGAATAGAAAGGTATATGGAAAATACGTATGTCGAGGCTTAATAATTATAGAAACTGCGGATAATACAGGGTGAACAGAAAATCAAGTAAATTGGAATTGTGGCATGTAGGTATTCGAAAAAAATAATAATTTAATACGTGACTACAGCTAACATGATGAAAATGAAAGCAAAGGGGAAATGGTATACAGGGTGAACTGAAATCAAGCAAATTGAGAATAGGCACAGTGAATAGAAAGGTATATGGAAAATACGTATGTCGAGGCTTAATAATTATAGAAACTGCGGATAATACAGGGTGAACAGAAAATCAAGTAAATTGGAATTGTGACATGTAGGTATTCGAAACAAATAATAATTTTATACGTGACTAGGGCTAACATGATGAAAATGAAAGCAAAGGGGATATGGTATACAGGGTGAACTGAAATCAAGCAAATTGAGAATAGGCACAGTGAATAGAAAGGTATATGAAAAATACGTATGTCGAGGCTTAATAATTATAGAAACTGCTAACGGCGTATACTGGGTGAATTAAAAATCGGACACAGCAACACACATTAGTGACCTAGTTCAAGATCAATATGTGCACGTGTCACATATCATATTTCCTAAAATTCGATAATGCAATATTTCTTGTTATAGATGTAGACAGATCAGCAAAATTCAATACGGATTCAACGACCTCTCTCAAGGTCAATAAGTGCACGTGCCAGATATCATTTTTCGTGGAATTCGATAACATCCGGTTGCATGTCTAGACCGATCAGTGAAATTTGTTACGGGTTCAGTGATCTAGTTCAAGATCAATATGTGCACGTGTCACATATCAGATTACCTGGAATTTGATAACATACAGTTACATGTCTAGACAGATGAGTGAAATTCATTATGGGTTCAGGGACTCCTTTCGAAGTCAATAAGTGCACGTGTCAGATATCAGACTAACCGGAATTTGCTGACGTCATTCTTCAATAGTTTAATAGGTACACGTGCTAGGAATCGTATTACCTGGAATTCGGTGACGTCATATGTCCTGTTACAGGTTTAGGCGGAAGGAACACACGAACACATGACTATAGGTTCACAGAAACACATAAACACACAAATACGCGAGCACATGAGCACACGAACACATGAGCACAACAACACAGAATACAGAAAGTCACGAACACATGACCATAGGATCAGGAACACACACGTACACGCACATAGATGAACTCAGCAACACACGAACACATGAATAGAGGAACACACCAACACATTACCACACGTACACGAGCATAGCAACACGCGAACACAGGAACACACCAACACATGAAGTCATGAACACACAAACATACAAATACATAAACATGAACACACAAGTACGGAAGGTGTGGATATCTTTTGCTTTCCGTGGCCATATTCAGTTAGCAGTATTTAGATCTGGAATCCAAGGCGATCTGTGCCTATATGTGGTTCTTCGTGGTTAGCAGTGCCTAGCAAATGGGGATCTGTAACTTTCTGTGACTATCTCTAAATATATGTGGCTACCTGTGCCATGTAGCTCGGTGGTTGAGACTTTCACGTTCAAAACCATTGACTGCTGGTCGACTAGGTTCGAATCCTAGCGAGTACACAGAGAGAAAAGTGACAGGTACACAAGTTCACTTGGGTAAATTTTAATAACCATAAATATATTAACGAACTTTCGTACCATTACAACAAGTTAAAAAAAATTTCTGCTATCGTCGATATCGAGTTTTAGTGGCAGGTGAACCATGATTCCGAAACAGAACATCTTTTTCCTGCCTGATACATTTTCATCAATGTGTTTAGTACTCAGTATGCAACAATCCACCTACCAGTCAATGTTATTCAACACTTTAATAATAGTGAGTTGAGTGTTGATATAATCATTCATTTACGTCCAATGAACTACTCAACAGAGTGTCTGCTGCAGGTATACCAATTCAGAAAAAATATTTTATCTACAACTATCGAACAGTATATCTGTCCCATATAGTATTCAAGTTTTTAATTGCGATTATTGAATGTTTAATAACCGTTAGTCAACTTTTTTCTCTGTGTACAGATTTCTATCTGATGGCCGGAGTAAGTGTTGGGAATCGCACGTTAACCGGTAAGACCTCGTTAATCCTTGGCTTGCACAAGTTTCGACTTTTGAGGGCTGTAGCTCGAAAGGGGGGCGACAGCTGGTTAACGGAAAAAACAATTTTAAAACCTGTGGTTATTTGTAAAAATCTACTACATTGCCCTGCAATTTACATAATTTTCAAAATTTTCATAGGTGTCGAATATAGAGTTGAACGGGTGATTGCCTAGTTGTTAACATTCATTCGTTTCCTGTTACAAACATGTCTATACGAGTTGAAGAAATCCGAGATGGGTTCAAGGTTAATACGAACACGTTTCTGGAATTTCTTGGATTTCAGTGACATCAATGTCCTCGAACCATGTCACCACTACTATTGACAAAAATATGTACATGGAGTAAAAATGAGTTACATCCAGTCTAAATTTGACTTGTCAAGCGAATATTTTTGCAAAGAAAAATCAGAAGTAGTATTGAGTGAAAAAAAATTCCATTTAAATAAAGTTAAAAATAAATTTATTTTGAATTTTAAAATAATTTGAATCCCACCCCATGTATTATTGAAATTGTCGAAAATAAGGACGATCGAGTGATTTTTACATGATATAAGTGGAAGAAGTTCTTGGCACACAAATGAGTTATTGCTAATCATTTTCATTTATCCGATCGACGGAAGGTCATTGAAGACGATCGATTCTCCGTTGAGTTTACCAATTTACTAACGGACGAGTAGTCGATATAAAAAAAGGCTACTCTCCAGTAGCAAACTCCATAATTCAATATGAGGTAGATATCTGGAAAATAAGCATTACGGAAAAAAATCGGATTTGAAAAAACACACTATGTAAGCTAAGTGGCGATGTGTTGCAAAATGCTGTAGATTTACTTCAGCAAGGGGTGAACGGTGAATCACAATAGCGAAATGATAAGTTGAACTCTGGAATTCGTCCATCTTCACCCAGAAGTTTACCAGAGCTGCATTTTCTTATAGGTCGTGAACAAGAGCTTGGTTATCGATAAAAGTCATATTAAAAAGTATTCTATGTTCACAGGAAGATTTTCACATAAGTATTCAAGAAATTATGCAGCAATCGATAGAATTCGCTTGGAGAGCCGATTAACTGAAACTTTGAAAATATCAGTGCCAGCGTATTTTTGATTCAACACATAAACAAATCATCATACGAAATATTTTCTTATACTCACGGCATACAATTATTGCACAGAGCAAACCATTTGATGTGGAGTTTTTTCAACCAGAAATACATCAAGGTTTTTCGATTTTTAAAATTCTTTCTCCTAAAATTCACCTTGTGTGTGCACATTATCATGTTTTAGAAATAATATTACAGGACTCAACTGGTTTGAGGAGTCTATAAGCGTCTTTGACTGAATACTTGTCATGGCATTTTTCATAATTTCGAACAAGCAAATATCTTTGGGTTTCATACCGATTGTCACATTTTTAGATCCTTTGTAGGCTGAATTGTTTCCGCCTATTATTTCTTTTCCCCAAATCTTCCTCACTTTCAGCTATAACTGGCTCGCACTAAACATTTCGAACAAGCAAATATCTTTGGGTTTCATACCGATTGTCCCATTTCTAGATCCCTTTGCAGGCTGAATTGTTTCCGCGTATTATTTCTTTTCCCCAAATCTTCCTCACTTTAAGCTGTAACAGGCTCGCACTAAACATTTCTTTGGGTTTCATACCGATTGTCCCATTTCTAGATCCCTTTGTAGGCTGAATTGTTTCCGCCTATTATTTCTTTTCCCCAAATCTTCCTCACTTTCAGCTATAACAGGCTCGTACTAAACATTTCGAACAAGCAAATATCTTTGGGTTTCATACCGATTGTCCCATTTCTAAATCCCTTTGTAGGCTGAATTGTTTCCGCGTATTATTTCTTTTCCCCAAATCCTCCTCACTTTCAGCTATAACTGGCTCGCACTAAACATTTCGAACAAGCAAATATCTTTGGGTTTCATACCGATTGTCCCATTTTTAGATCACTTTGTAGGCTGAATTGTTTCCGCGTACTATTTCTTTTCCCCAAATCTTCCTCACTTTCAGCTATAACAGGCTCGCACTAAACATATTTGGGAAATACGTTAATAAAAACCAAAATGTACTTCTATTCTTTGATAGTTTTTGAGTAGGAAATCATTTTAACCAAATCAGCTAGAACCTTCGATGATAACACACATTCCTTTGAAGTGCCTTCACGAATTTCTATGAAACTTTGCGTGGTTTTACAGCTATGTAGCCTAACACATATATGCAAATGGTTGGGAAAACTAAAGTAGTCAGCTCGGTTTCAATGAAACTACAGAGAGTGGAATAACTGAAATTATTTCAAACATTAGGAATTGAAGGAATGGAATTGTCTAACAGATAATTATGCCAATAAATAGTCAAACTACATGATAAAACAGTTTTCGTCATGGAAATGCCATTAAACAGGAATTCATTGAAGTATTAGGTAATGATAATCCAACCCCAAAACCGAACACGTACCTATATAGTTTACATCAAGAACATTTACGTCTCATAATCTCAGATTTTCCATCAGTTATATCTCTGAACCGTAAGTGAAGATTTCTCTGATTCTTTATTCTAGGTACCAGTTATTTTGTCTTCGAAGGCGCTGTATACCAGAACTTGAGTATTTGGGTCGATCATAATAAAATTACTTGAAATGAATAGAACTTCAAGCACCTTTCGTCTTTCATTATGACACCAGAGTTCCTGCAGGGGGTACGGCTGAGAAGATTCATTTTGTGAGGGTAATTGTGACCTTGGAAGGTATTTAACACTTACTCTAAAGGGTTGAGTGATTCGTATTCGAAAGACACCAAACATTTCGAAATTATTAATTTTAATTTCAATTTCCAAAAGAAAAATTGTGGAGAGCTGGATTAATTTGCAGTGGAAAAATTAATACAGTCCAATGCCACATTTGTAAAATTTAGAAATTTCAGTAGAAGCCTGAAAATGATCCTTTACTCGATATTTCAAATGGGCACCATTTTACAGGTTTTTCCAAAATAAAAGCATATTTGTAAAAAGAACGAGAGTCCCTATATATCCGAGTCTGATTAATTTGGAAATCAACGATTTTTTTTCATAATCGCTTACCCAAGTAATAATAAAGTGTCTTTAGTAAAGGCGGAGTTCAGTCTGTGACTGCTCTTATACTCAACATGCCCCTGACGCTTTCAGATCTCAACGGAAAGTTGACGTTTTCCAAGAAATGTGCCATTTCGTGAAAGTAATCTCGCTCTAGATCTTGATCAAACTGACCCAGGCTCGATCTTGGCTGGAGTTCCTTTTTTCTTAGGCATGAGTAATTTTTATTTTATGTATTAAGGATAGCTTTTGGCTGTGTCATAAGTAATGTTATGTGCATATATTGAATGAGGTATCGAGCGTTTATTTGTCAAAGATATGTATTTGTAATTGTGTTCATTTTGAGAAAAAGCGTCATTGCCGCTCTCCAAAGAAACTACTACTACTACTAGATTTTACACAGACAGAGACGATTGTTTGTTATGTTTTCATCATGGTCTTTTGAAGTTAGACAATGGCCTCCTGAAGAATATATGTGGAGTCAACAGAAAATTTTCTGTAGCAAGTGTGTACTTTTTCTCTTATCCAACTAAAATAGTGAAGTGAAATGGGCTGGTCGGTAACTTTCTACAATTTTCCGGAGAAGTGAGCGAATTCGTGGACGAGATATCACCGAAAGCCGGTATCACCAACCCAAACACTACTTTCTACATCTACAGAGTTGATATGTTAATAGTGAGTGTCATATAAGCATCTATATTCATCTACATAATATGAATGTATAATTGGCTTATGACTATGATGTAAATAGAATACGAGGACAGCTCTTTGATCGACTAAAAATACATAACCAATGCTGCTCTGTTTCCTATACCAAGGAAAAAATCATACAAACTACTGAAAAACTACCATAAAGGACGGAAAAACATATGGAAATGATAGTCAATTCTCAAACAGTAGACGTCTCGATGTCCCAAGTAAGCAAACTACTAGTTTCATAGTTGCTCCATTTTACATTTTTATTGAAGTACTGAGTACTCCAAAGTCATTGACGTACCAAGTCTGGAGGAAATTATGCCATTTTGAGATTGAAAATTATTTCATTTTCGTTACCTCAGCATACAAAAATGTATTCGATTTATATTTGTGAACGGTCAATTTTCCCAAAAGGCATTTGAAAAATGATGGCAATTATTTTCAATACCAGTCGCAGCATATAGCTAGGTCTGTAAGTACAAATGTCTTACTTTTTTGTTCGAGAACAGCACCTATAGATGATTTAATTTTCTTATGAACAAATCATTGAACTCGATATTACCATCAAAAGTATGTAAAAAATCACGTATCAAAAGGAAACTATTCGTAGAAAATTTTATATTTTGAATATTTTCAGACTATTTGACCAATGGTTTAGCCATAATCTAGTAACGGCAAGGAATATAATGTTATATTTGGCTATCAAAAACCATTAAATCGACGCAGCCTTCTTGAAACTGAGGAATATTTCCTTTATTCTTTCCAGAAATGAAAATTATGTACCTGTAAAATTCCATCTCAATCAGATGAATAGTTTTTTCGTGAAAGAGTAACAGACAGACACGTAGACATATAGCAGATTTTATAATAACTACATGTGACGGTGAATTCTGAAGCTAATGGGCCAGAAATATTTCCAGGAAATAATAAAATATTAGTTTTCTTCATGAATACTCGAATTGATTAATCTCAAAAGATTATGTCTATATAGGCGAGGTATAACTTTTATTATTTATCGTAACACTGATAATTGATTATTCATGGCAGTGAATTTGCTATATGAACTCTACGTGAACCCGACAAACCCAATAAGTTCACTCAGACATTGCCTCTGGATTCACAAGAATGCATGATTCTTGGTAATTAGGCCTTACACTCGGTTGGAGAAAGGCATTTATTCAGTTCATATAAGGTCTGAATTGTTCAGAAACTTGGCCACTAATCACCTAAAAACTTATCTCAACTTTTCCAATACACCAGTGAATTTTCTTGATTCTAATTTTCGAGCCTTTTTTAAATTTCAATGATATTCTAAGAGTGTTTTCCCGAATTTATAGATGTACCTAATATTTTATAAGTTATGTAGAATTCCCTTTATACATCTGTTTCTTATGTATTTTCTATAACCGATGAGCCTCTGTATACGTCTATAGTATATGTTACCTCCTTCATTACTTCCCTAGCCTAAAAATGTTTTGATTTTTTTCAATTCACCGCACATTTTCAATTCATTTTATATCAGTTCACCTAGTATATTTATCATGAGTGTTTTTTGTATTACACCTCGATCTCACAAGTCAGAAAAATTCACACAAATCTACTTGAGAAACTACCCTGAAGGAACATTTAGAAATGACAGACAAATTTCGAACGATTAACGAATCGATGTAATACACAAACACACGTTCAGTTTGATATTTGCTCAATCATTTTTATTTCTCATGAAGGCACTGAGCAGTCCATAGCCATTAAAACAGCCCGTCAAACAGGGGAAATAATGCTATTTTGACAGTGAAAATAATTTTGCACTTTGTGGGATACTGTGGAGAGAAGGGTAATACGACTTTTTCGAAAAAAAAAATTCTTTTCATTTAGTGAAAATAGTGTTCTTAGTAATTATTACTATATCATTTTCATACCCTAAAATACTAAAAATCTGTTCGATTTGTTTTATCAATAAGCCACATTGAATTTCGATTGATTTTTTATGTGAATAAACACAGGAAATGAAGAAGGTAATCTGAATATATCGTACGTAGACCTCCAGACATGGTGTCGCCGCATAGGATACAGTTTCATTTCCGATCGCGTATTTTTGCAATAATAATTATTTACCGAAAATGCAATTCTAATGTGAATTAATTTCGCGCGAAATTAATTCACATTAGAATTGCATTTTCGGTAAATAATTATTATTGCAAAAATACGCGATCGGAAATGAAACTGTATCCTATGCGGCGACACCATGTCTGGAGGTCTACGTACGATATATTCAGATTACCTTCTTCATTTCCTGTGTTTATTCACATAAAAAATCAATCGAAATTCAATGTGGCTTATTGATAAAACAAATCGAACAGATTTTTAGTATTTTAGGGTATGAAATGACATAGTAATAATTACTAAGAACACTATTTTCACTAAATGAAAAGAATTTTTTTTTCGAAAAAGTCGTATTACCCTTCTCTCCACAGTATCCCACAAAGTGCAAAATTATTTTCACTGTCAAAATAGCATTATTTCCCCTGTTTGACGGGCTGTTTTAATGGCTATGGACTGCTCAGTGCCTTCATGAGAAATAAAAATGATTGAGCAAATATCAAACTGAACGTGTGTTTGTGTATTACATCGATTCGTTAATCCTTCGAAATTTGTCTGTCATTTCTAAATGTTCCTTCAGGGTAGTTTCTCAAGTAGATTTGTGTGAATTTTTCTGACTTGTGAGATCGAGGTGTAATACAAAAAACACTCATGATAAATATACTAGGTGAACTGATATAAAATGAATTGAAAATGTGCGGTGAATTGAAAAAAATCAAAACATTTTTAGGCTAGGGAAGTAATGAAGGAGGTAGGTTAGGTTAGGTTTAAACGTGAGTGAGCCCATACATCAGGCTCTCCACTGCGGCCAATGGCCTATTGTGGCTCACCCTATGGTTATATTTCTCCCAGCATATCCAATCTCTTAACGAAATTGAGTAACATGTTGGGAGAACAGTTTACCAGATCTTCTGGCCTTACTTTTGTATTGCCAAATATTGAAAATCTGGTTCTGGCTGCTGCAGGGCATGTGCACAGGATGTGTTTAGCCGTTTCATCATCCTCCATGCATAGACGGCACTCTGCATCCTGTGCAAGTCCGATTTTATGCATGTGGTGTTTGAGTTTGCAGTGGCCAGTGAGCAAACCTACTATAACTCTGAGATGTGCTCTACTGAGTTCTAGAAGTTTGTCAGAGTCCTGTTTTTTCCTTGTATAAGCAATAAATGCTTTGGAATGGGCTAGTCCTGGTAGACTGAGCCAATACTCAAGTCTTTTATTGTCTGCCCAGGCGGTTGTAGCATTCTTGGCAGTGCTATATGCTAAACCGATGACCGGTTCTGGCCCAGTGAACGTTGTTTCGGCCCCCCCTTTTGCTAGGGCGTCCGCTATTTCGTTTCCTTCTAGGCCCGTGTGACCTGGTATCCAAACTAGGGTAACGTTGTTGCCTTGTGCTAGTCGGTTCAAGGTGTCTCTGCAGTTCCATACTGCTCTGGATTTAAAGCAGTTGGATTCAAGCGCTTTCAATGCTGCTTGACTATCTGAAAATATTTTTATTGTTTTTCGTGTGAGGTGTCGGTTTTCCAGCTCCCTTGCACACATTTCAATGGCATATACCTCTGCCTGAAATATCGTAGCTAATTTACCCAAACTGAATGAGCGTTTCACTACTGGGTTCATACCATATATTCCGGCTCCGACACCTTCCAAAGTTTTGGAACCATCGGTGAACCACCTTTCATTTGCCCTACATAGGTCAGTTTCATTCCGAACCCAGTCTTCTCTTTCAGGGAAGACCACGGTGTAGGACATGTTGAGGTTAGTGGTTTTAGGCATGATGTCTGAGGGCATTCCCAGAATGTTGTGAGCTATTATGCCTTCCAGCATGCTGCTGCCTCTCATGACACATGCCTGCGGTAGACTAATGGCCGCTTGGTAGAGTCTGTATGTTGCCCATCTTGCTTCTCTCTCCAGAACTATGTGGAGAGGAAGTAGTCCAAGAAGAGCTTCCATTGCTGCCGTTGGCGTGGAGCGAATGGCCCCAGTAATCGCCAGGCACGCTTGTCTCTGTAGTCCGTTAAGTTTAACCTGGGCCATTTTTTGTTGGCCTTTGTTCCACCAGACTACAGAGCCATACGTGATCATTGGTCGTATGACGGTCACGTACAGCCAGTAAATTTGTTTTGGTGACATGCCCCATGTTTTGCCACATATTCTGCGGCATGTCCATAATGATAGGCTAGCCTTTCGGATAGTCTTTTCCAAATGCGAGTTCCAGTTCAGCTTTTTATCTAGGATTATTCCCAGATATTTTGCCTCACTCGCAAATGAAATTGTTACACCATTGATGGAAGGAGGTATTAAATGTTCCAGCTTCCTTTTCCTGGTGAACGGTACTATGACCATTTTGTGGGGGTTAATGGACATTTCCTCCCTCTCACACCATTTATATATGGTATCCAGTATATCCTGAAGGACGTAGGAGATCGTCTTTTCGGATTTATCTTTTATTACTAGGACCAGATCGTCAGCATATGCTTGAAGATCGACCTCCCAGAGTGAGAGAATGGCCAGCAGATCATCCACCAGCAGTGACCATAGCAGAGGGGAGAGGACCCCCCCCTGGGGACAGCCCCTGGCTGGCTTGAAGCTGACACTTTCTCCCTGTAGAGAGGTCGTTATTGTTCTGTTATGAAGCATAGTTCTTATCCAGTCACATAGTAGCGGTTCAATTCCTCTAGAGACAGTGGCCTCATAGAGGGAGTGAGGTAGTGCATTATTGAATGCTCCTTCTATGTCCAGGAATGCAGCGACTGCTACCTCCTGGTGTTCCAGGGCAACGCTTATTCCTGAGACAAGGTTATTGAGGGCAAGTTCTGTCGATTTTCCAGCCTGGTAGGCATACTGGTGAACATTGAGGGGGTGCTTTATTAGTGCACCACACCTTATGTGCCCATCCAGTATTTTCTCCATGCTTTTCAACAGAAAGGATGTCAGACTGATGGGTCTGAGCGATTTTGGGTGTGGGTCAGTCCGACCCACCTTAGGAATATAGATCACCCTAGTCGCGGTCCAGTTAGATGGTATATAGTTCCAAGCTAAACTGGCTCTAAAGAGTCTTATAAGGATAGGCATAATCTGTTCCAGTCCGATTTGTAACAGAGCTGGAGCTATGCCATCCTCTCCTGGTGATTTGTATGGGTAGAACGAGTTAACCGCCCATCTTATCGCCTGCGGTGTGATTATTTTGTTGGCAACCACCCAGTCATCTCTGTGGGGTCGTTTAATCCGGCCTATATTTGTGACTGGAGGTCGATTGTCCAGAATCAGGCTGCCTGGGAAGTGATTATTAGATAATAGCTCTAGTGTCTCTTTCCTGGAGGCCGTGAAGGAGCCGTCTGGACGTCTGAGCGATCCCAGCTCCTGTGTCGGCTCTCTGGATAGAATCTTGTGGATACGGGCTCCGCTTGATGTGTTGGACACATTTTCACAGAATCGTTCCCATGATTCTCGTTTTGCTTTCCGGATATTTTTATTGTATGTGGTTAGAGCAGACCTGTAATTGTCCCATTCACCTGATACCTTAGCTCGGTTGAATAATCTTCGAACTTCTTTTCGTGTTTTATCCAGATTTTTGTTCCACCAGGAAGCATTTCGGTTATCCCTCTTCTCCCTTAGTGGACAGTTTTCATGATACGCTGAGATAAGTGCAGTTTGTAGGTGTTCTGCAGCAATATCTATTTGATCATGACCATTTATTGTGGTCAATCCGTTTTGGAGATGGTTCTTCAGGGAGGTTTTGTATCCGTCCCTGTCCATGCTCCGCATGTTTCGGTATTGTACCACTGGCCTGGGGCCTATTTCAATGTGAAATTGAATATGCCTATGATCTGAGCATGATGGCTCAGAGGACACCCTCCAGTTGGATATCTTGTTGCTTAGAAATTCTGAGCTGATCGTTAAATCTAGTACCTCTCTCCTAATCCTATTGACGAAGGTTGGCTCAGAGCCCACATTGTTAATTGTAAGCTCCTCCCCTATCAAGTAATTAAAAAGAGACTCACCCCTCATATTGATGTTTGTGCTGCCCCACGCTTCATGGTGCGCATTGGCGTCACATCCTATCACTAGCTGGGTGTTGTTCCTCCTGCTGAAGGCAATTAATTCTCGCACGGCCGCTGGAGGAGGTTGTTCCGCCCCCACATCTCCAGGAAAGTATGCTGAGCAGACGATCATTTCTGTCATGCTTCCCCTCTCTGGAAATTTCACATGGATGGTTGCCATGTCTTGGGTGCAGAAATCTGAAAGAATAAAATAGTTAATATTGTTTCTGGCTAGGATGCATGCCCTAGGTTTTACCCCAGAGCTGACCGCAATTACCTTACCAGATGTGTTACTCAGGCCGGTAACTCGGCCTGTATTGGAGGTCCAGGGTTCCTGGATGAGGGCCAGATCTATCCGCTCCTCTATGAATGTCTTGCCAAGGACGTAGGTGGCGGCCTTGGCATGTTGCAGGTTTCCCTGCAAGAGTCTGACTGTATCAGCCAGGCCCTTGTTTGCCGTCTTTTGACGGTCCTCCCCCGCCATCTTTCTCAGAGGGCGGTTTTCTCTCCTTCCCTCTGGAGGTGCCGGTACCCTTTTTGAGTGGTGGTCTGTTCGGGATGGACTTACCCTTTCCCACGACCACCCTCTCAGGCTGTTTGGTCTGGGACGCACCTCTCGGGAAGGATTTGCCTTTCCCTTGCGGTGCTTCCTTTACGACCATTTTTGTTTGTGGAGGAGTGCTTTTCTCCCCCTCCTTCGGCTGCGTCCGGGAAGGTTCTATCCCTCCACGGCCGCCCTTCAGACGGAACTGAACCTGTCCGAAGCCGAAGTAGGGCTTGAAGGTCATCTCCTCCAAGGATGACATGGACTTTTCGTCTACGGCGAATGTCCATGTTTGGCCACGGCCCGAATCCTCTCGGTTCAGTATTACCCAATCCTGAGTGGTCAGACCGTGGTTCATTTTTTTCAGCCGTGTGAGCACCACCCCGGCCGTAAGTCGTTCGTCGGCTTCATCGTCCGGAATGTATGCCACACAGATGAATGGCTTTGGAAGGTCCTGCCCTTGGACGAATTTGATTTTCGCCCCTTCCCATGGTTGGAGTTGCTTTGATGCCTCCTCCAGCCAGTTGGCACTGATGCTGTCCACGCAGGTGATTTGTAACCATCCAGGCCGAAGAGTACAGCTCTGGAACCTCACCTGAGGGCCATCATCTGGGATTAGGCTCACAGCTTCCATAATGGATCGCTGAAGAGCCCTCAGCTGTTCGCTTTTGAAAGCTGTGGTAGGATATTCAGGGTGGATTAAGCCCACCCTGTTGCCCCCAGTCACCGCTCCGTACGAGGGTTTGGGTACCCCCGAGCAAGCTTTCTTTGGCTTATGTTCCGGCGTACTGTCGTCGGATCTGAGGCGTTTGCTTACTCCAGCAGCTACGGACTGGGATTTTTCCCCTTCCGATTGCTGTTTTGGCGTGCCTAGGTTTTTGAGCGCTTCCTCTAAGGCAGTCTCATAAGCTATTCCGCTCTTGAGCAAGCGACTCAGCACTTTCCTTCTTGACCCTGGAAGTCGAGTGCGTTTCAGTTTGAGGCCATCCATAGCTTTGGTTGCCTCATCCTGATCTGATCCAGTAGGTTTTGGGGACTTTAACAGTTCCCTTTCCTGATCTGGAGTAATTTCTGGCGGTATGGATCCGCTCTCTTCTTGTTGAGAGACTAGACCAACGCCCAGCCCCTCTTGTGGAGTCGGAATTCCGATCTCCATTTGTTCCTCAGTTTCCTGAGGATCAGGGGTTTCACCCCCCCCCGTTGGGATTATCATTTTTATTTTTGTTACTCATTCTGTTCCCACGAGTAGCTGGGGAAATAATGTCCGCCATGGTAGAGCCCCGCCTTGCCATGGTAAGGCTGTAGTACTCAGGGAGGTCGCCCGTTGTCCCTGAGGGATCGTTAATGACACATCACCCTATGTGCCACGCACCCATCAGCACGATACCTCCCACCTTAGGTTAGGCGATCTTTTGACACTATTCGTCTTCGCTTCAGCTGCTTCCTAGGTAGCCTCTGAACCAAAGTCCACCACCCGCGACGTGGACGCCAGTGTCGTACCAGCTCACAAATTGAGTTGGGCCCTCCCATCCAATTCTCAAGCGAACTGGCCGGGGTTACCCACCCAATTGGCGAACTTGGCCAATACCAGGTGCCGATACCTGATACTGGGGTGGCATGAAGGAGGTAACATATACTATAGACGTATACAGAGGCTCATCGGTTATAGAAAATACATAAGAAACAGATGTATAAAGGGAATTCTACATAACTTATAAAATATTAGGTACATCTATAAATTCGGGAAAACACTCTTAGAATATCATTGAAATTTAAAAAAGGCTCGAAAATTAGAATCAAGAAAATTCACTGGTGTATTGGAAAAGTTGAGATAAGTTTTTAGGTGATTAGTGGCCAAGTTTCTGAACAATTCAGACCTTATATGAACTGAATAAATGCCTTTCTCCAACCGAGTGTAAGGCCTAATTACCAAGAATCATGCATTCTTGTGAATCCAGAGGCAATGTCTGAGTGAACTTATTGGGTTTGTCGGGTTCACGTAGAGTTCATATAGCAAATTCACTGCCATGAATAATCAATTATCAGTGTTACGATAAATAATAAAAGTTATACCTCGCCTATATAGACATAATCTTTTGAGATTAATCAATTCGAGTATTCATGAAGAAAACTAATATTTTATTATTTCCTGGAAATATTTCTGGCCCATTAGCTTCAGAATTCACCGTCACATGTAGTTATTATAAAATCTGCTATATGTCTACGTGTCTGTCTGTTACTCTTTCACGAAAAAACTATTCATCTGATTGAGATGGAATTTTACAGGTACATAATTTTCATTTCTGGAAAGAATAAAGGAAATATTCCTCAGTTTCAAGAAGGCTGCGTCGATTTAATGGTTTTTGATAGCCAAATATAACATTATATTCCTTGCGGTTACTAGATTATGGCTAAACCATTGGTCAAATAGTCTGAAAATATTCAAAATATAAAATTTTCTACGAATAGTTTCCTTTTGATACGTGATTTTTTACATACTTTTGATGGTAATATCGAGTTCAATGATTTGTTCATAAGAAAATTAAATCATCTATAGGTGCTGTTCTCGAACAAAAAAGTAAGACATTTGTACTCACAGACCTAGCTATATGCTGCGACTGGTATTGAAAATAATTGCCATCATTTTTCAAATGCCTTTTGGGAAAATTGACCGTTCACAAATATAAATCGAATACATTTTTGTATGCTGAGGTAACGAAAATGAAATAATTTTCAATCTCAAAATGGCATAATTTCCTCCAGACTTGGTACGTCAATGACTTTGGAGTACTCAGTACTTCAATAAAAATGTAAAATGGAGCAACTATGAAACTAGTAGTTTGCTTACTTGGGACATCGAGACGTCTACTGTTTGAGAATTGACTATCATTTCCATATGTTTTTCCGTCCTTTATGGTAGTTTTTCAGTAGTTTGTATGATTTTTTCCTTGGTATAGGAAACAGAGCAGCATTGGTTATGTATTTTTAGTCGATCAAAGAGCTGTCCTCGTATTCTATTTACATCATAGTCATAAGCCAATTATACATTCATATTATGTAGGTGAATATAGATGCTTATATGACACTCACTATTAACATATCAACTCTGTAGATGTAGAAAGTAGTGTTTGGGTTGGTGATACCGGCTTTCGGTGATATCTCGTCCACGAATTCGCTCACTTCTCCGGAAAATTGTAGAAAGTTACCGACCAGCCCATTTCACTTCACTATTTTAGTTGGATAAGAGAAAAAGTACACACTTGCTACAGAAAATTTTCTGTTGACTCCACATATATTCTTCAGGAGGCCATTGTCTAACTTCAAAAGACCATGATGAAAACATAACAAACAATCGTCTCTGTCTGTGTAAAATCTAGTAGTAGTAGTAGTTTCTTTGGAGAGCGGCAATGACGCTTTTTCTCAAAATGAACACAATTACAAATACATATCTTTGACAAATAAACGCTCGATACCTCATTCAATATATGCACATAACATTACTTATGACACAGCCAAAAGCTATCCTTAATACATAAAATAAAAATTACTCATGCCTAAGAAAAAAGGAACTCCAGCCAAGATCGAGCCTGGGTCAGTTTGATCAAGATCTAGAGCGAGATTACTTTCACGAAATGGCACATTTCTTGGAAAACGTCAACTTTCCGTTGAGATCTGAAAGCGTCAGGGGCATGTTGAGTATAAGAGCAGTCACAGACTGAACTCCGCCTTTACTAAAGACACTTTATTATTACTTGGGTAAGCGATTATGAAAAAAAATCGTTGATTTCTAAATTAATCAGACTCGGATATATAGGGACTCTCGTTCTTTTTACAAATATGCTTTTATTTTGGAAAAACCTGTAAAATGGTGCCCATTTGAAATATCGAGTAAAGGATCATTTTCAGGCTTCTACTGAAATTTCTAAATTTTACAAATGTGGCATTGGACTGTATTAATTTTTCCACTGCAAATTAATCCAGCTTTCCACAATTTTTCTTTTGGAAATTGAAATTAAAATTAATAATTTCGAAATGTTTGGTGTCTTTCGAATACGAATCACTCAACCCTTTAGAGTAAGTGTTAAATACCTTCCAAGGTCACAATTACCCTCACAAAATGAATCTTCTCAGCCGTACCCCCTGCAGGAACTCTGGTGTCATAATGAAAGACGAAAGGTGCTTGAAGTTCTATTCATTTCAAGTAATTTTATTATGATCGACCCAAATACTCAAGTTCTGGTATACAGCGCCTTCGAAGACAAAATAACTGGTACCTAGAATAAAGAATCAGAGAAATCTTCACTTACGGTTCAGAGATATAACTGATGGAAAATCTGAGATTATGAGACGTAAATGTTCTTGATGTAAACTATATAGGTACGTGTTCGGTTTTGGGGTTGGATTATCATTACCTAATACTTCAATGAATTCCTGTTTAATGGCATTTCCATGACGAAAACTGTTTTATCATGTAGTTTGACTATTTATTGGCATAATTATCTGTTAGACAATTCCATTCCTTCAATTCCTAATGTTTGAAATAATTTCAGTTATTCCACTCTCTGTAGTTTCATTGAAACCGAGCTGACTACTTTAGTTTTCCCAACCATTTGCATATATGTGTCAGGCTACATAGCTGTAAAACCACGCAAAGTTTCATAGAAATTCGTGAAGGCACTTCAAAGGAATGTGTGTTATCATCGAAGGTTCTAGCTGATTTGGTTAAAATGATTTCCTACTCAAAAACTATCAAAGAATAGAAGTACATTTTGGTTTTTATTAACGTATTTCCCAAATATGTTTAGTGCGAGCCTGTTATAGCTGAAAGTGAGGAAGATTTGGGGAAAAGAAATAGTACGCGGAAACAATTCAGCCTACAAAGTGATCTAAAAATGGGACAATCGGTATGAAACCCAAAGATATTTGCTTGTTCGAAATGTTTAGTGCGAGCCAGTTATAGCTGAAAGTGAGGAGGATTTGGGGAAAAGAAATAATACGCGGAAACAATTCAGCCTACAAAGGGATTTAGAAATGGGACAATCGGTATGAAACCCAAAGATATTTGCTTGTTCGAAATGTTTAGTACGAGCCTGTTATAGCTGAAAGTGAGGAAGATTTGGGGAAAAGAAATAATAGGCGGAAACAATTCAGCCTACAAAGGGATCTAGAAATGGGACAATCGGTATGAAACCCAAAGAAATGTTTAGTGCGAGCCTGTTACAGCTCAAAGTGAGGAAGATTTGGGGAAAAGAAATAATACGCGGAAACAATTCAGCCTGCAAAGGGATCTAGAAATGGGACAATCGGTATGAAACCCAAAGATATTTGCTTGTTCGAAATGTTTAGTGCGAGCCAGTTATAGCTGAAAGTGAGGAAGATTTGGGGAAAAGAAATAATAGGCGGAAACAATTCAGCCTACAAAGGATCTAAAAATGTGACAATCGGTATGAAACCCAAAGATATTTGCTTGTTCGAAATTATGAAAAATGCCATGACAAGTATTCAGTCAAAGACGCTTATAGCCTCCTCAAACCAGTTGAGTCCTGTAATATTATTTCTAAAACATGATAATGTGCACACACAAGGTGAATTTTAGGAGAAAGAATTTTAAAAATCGAAAAACCTTGATGTATTTCTGGTTGAAAAAACTCCACATCAAATGGTTTGCTCTGTGCAATAATTGTATGCCGTGAGTATAAGAAAATATTTCGTATGATGATTTGTTTATGTGTTGAATCAAAAATACGCTGGCACTGATATTTTCAAAGTTTCAGTTAATCGGCTCTCCAAGCGAATTCTATCGATTGCTGCATAATTTCTTGAATACTTATGTGAAAATCTTCCTGTGAACATAGAATACTTTTTAATATGACTTTTATCGATAACCAAGCTCTTGTTCACGACCTATAAGAAAATGCAGCTCTGGTAAACTTCTGGGTGAAGATGGATGAATTCCAGAGTTCAACTTATCATTTCGCTATTGTGATTCACCGTTCACCCCTTGCTGAAGTAAATCTACAGCATTTTGCAACACATCGCCACTTAGCTTACATAGTGTGTTTTTTCAAATCCGATTTTTTTCCGTAATGCTTATTTTCCAGATATCTACCTCATATTGAATTATGGAGTTTGCTACTGGAGAGTAGCCTTTTTTTATATCGACTACTCGTCCGTTAGTAAATTGGTAAACTCAACGGAGAATCGATCGTCTTCAATGCCCTTCCGTCGATCGGATAAATGAAAATGATTAGCAATAACTCATTTGTGTGCCAAGAACTTCTTCCACTTATATCATGTAAAAATCACTCGATCGTCCTTATTTTCGACAATTTCAATAATACATGGGGTGGGATTCAAATTATTTTAAAATTCAAAATAAATTTATTTTTAACTTTATTTAAATGGAATTTTTTTTCACTCATTACTACTTCTGATTTTTCTTTGCAAAAATATTCGCTTGACAAGTCAAATTTAGACTGGATGTAACTCATTTTTACTCCATGTACATATTTTTGTCAATAGTAGTGGTGACATGGTTCGAGGACATTGATGTCACTGAAATCCAAGAAATTCCAGAAACGTGTTCGTATTAACCTTGAACCCATCTCGGATTTCTTCAACTCGTATAGATATGTTTGTAACAGGAAACGAATGAATGTTAACAACTAGGCAATCACCCGTTCAACTCTATATTCGACACCTATGAAAATTTTGAAAATTATGTAAATTGCAGGGCAATGTAGTAGATTTTTACAAATAACCACAGGTTTTAAAATTGTTTTTTCCGTTAACCAGCTGTCGCCCCCCTTTCGAGCGGCAGCCCTCAAAAGTCGAAACTTGTGCAAGCCAAGGATTAACGAGGTCTTACCGGTTAACGTGCGATTCCCAACACTTTCTCCGGCCATCAGATAGAAATCTGTACACAGAGAAAAAAGTTGACTAACGGTTATTAAACATTCAATAATCGCAATTAAAAACTTGAATACTATATGGGACAGATATACTGTTCGATAGTTGTAGATAAAATATTTTTTCTGAATTGGTATACCTGCAGCAGACACTCTGTTGAGTAGTTCATTGGACGTAAATGAATGATTATATCAACACTCAACTCACTATTATTAAAGTGTTGAATAACATTGACTGGTAGGTGGATTGTTGCATACTGAGTACTAAACACATTGATGAAAATGTATCAGGCAGGAAAAAGATGTTCTGTTTCGGAATCATGGTTCACCTACCACTAAAACTCGATATCGACGATAGCAGAAATTTTTTTTAACTTGTTGTAATGGTACGAAAGTTCGTTAATATATTTATGGTTATTAAAATTTACCCAAGTGAACTTGTGTACCTGTCACTTTTCTCTCTGTGTACTCGCTAGGATTCGAACCTAGTCGACCAGCAGTCAATGGTTTTGAACGCGAAAGTCTCAACCACCGAGCTACATGGCACAGGTAGCCACATATATTTAGAGATAGTCACAGAAAGTTACAGATCCCCATTTGCTAGGCACTGCTAACCACGAAGAACCACATATAGGCACAGATCGCCTTGGATTCCAGATCTAAATACTGCTAACTGAATATGGCCACGGAAAGAAAAAGATATCCACACCTTCCGTACTTGTGTGTTCATGTTTATGTATTTGTATGTTTGTGTGTTCATGACTTCATGTGTTGGTGTGTTCCTGTGTTCGCGTGTTGCTATGCTCGTGTACGTGTGGTAATGTGTTGGTGTGTTCCTCTATTCATGTGTTCGTGTGTTGCTGAGTTCATCTATGTGCGTGTACGTGTGTGTTCCTGATCCTATGGTCATGTGTTCGTGACTTTCTGTATTCTGTGTTGTTGTGCTCATGTGTTCGTGTGCTCATGTGCTCGCGTATTTGTGTGTTTATGTGTTTCTGTGAACCTATAGTCATGTGTTCGTGTGTTCCTTCCGCCTAAACCTGTAACAGGACATATGACGTCACCGAATTCCAGGTAATACGATTCCTAGCACGTGTACCTATTAAACTATTGAAGAATGACGTCAGCAAATTCCGGTTAGTCTGATATCTGACACGTGCACTTATTGACTTCGAAAGGAGTCCCTGAACCCATAATGAATTTCACTCATCTGTCTAGACATGTAACTGTATGTTATCAAATTCCAGGTAATCTGATATGTGACACGTGCACATATTGATCTTGAACTAGATCACTGAACCCGTAACAAATTTCACTGATCGGTCTAGACATGCAACCGGATGTTATCGAATTCCACGAAAAATGATATCTGGCACGTGCACTTATTGACCTTGAGAGAGGTCGTTGAATCCGTATTGAATTTTGCTGATCTGTCTACATCTATAACAAGAAATATTGCATTATCGAATTTTAGGAAATATGATATGTGACACGTGCACATATTGATCTTGAACTAGGTCACTAATGTGTGTTGCTGTGTCCGATTTTTAATTCACCCAGTATACGTCCCGTTAGCAGTTTCTATAATTATTAAGCCTCGACATACGTATTTTTCATATACCTTTCTATTCACTGTGCCTATTCTCAATTTGCTTGATTTCAGTTCACCCTGTATACCATATCCCCTTTGCTTTCATTTTCATCATGTTAGCCCTAGTCACGTATAAAATTATTATTTGTTTCGAATACCTACATGTCACAATTCCAATATACTTGATTTTCTGTTCACCCTGTATTATCCGCAGTTTCTATAATTATTAAGCCTCGACATACGTATTTTCCATATACCTTTCTATTCACTGTGCCTATTCTCAATTTGCTTGATTTCAGTTCACCCTGTATACCATATCCCCTTTGCTTTCATTTTCATCATGTTAGCCGTAGTCACGTATTAAATTATTATTTTTTTCGAATACCTACATGTCACAATTCCAATTTACTTGATTTTCTGTTCACCCTGTTTTATCCGCAGTTTCTATAATTATTAAGCCTTGACATACGTATTTTCCATATACCTTTCTATTCACTGTGCCTATTCTCTATTTGCTTGATTTCAGTTCACCCTGTATACCATTTCCCCTTTATTTTTTCGAATACCTACATGTCACAATTCTAATTTACTTGATTTCCTGTTCACCCTGTATTATCCTTTGAATCCATCCAAAATGATTATTTTCAAAAAATTATCCGTGTATTGTTCATACAAGTTTGCAACCGGAAACGTGACGTCATCGAATTCCATGAAACGTAATTTGGTATCTAACAATTATTTGCTGACTCGTCCCTCCCAAAGCGGTCTCATTTCTATAGAGCTCCCTCCCAAAGCGGTCTCATTTGGATAGGCCCTCCTCCCAAAGCGCTCTCATTTGTACTCTACTCTTGACGAGACCCCAAACGAAAACGAAATCGAAGTGGAAAATGAATCATCAACTTCAAGTGAGGAAGAATCAATTCCGCAAATCAGCCAAACTCCAAACGAAGAAAATAATGAAACAGTCCATACGAATGCCGAGGACCCTGTACAGGAAATAAAAATAAGTGAATCCCCGATAAACGTATTCCAAAATCAAATTCACATATCAAAATCAGTATTGCCAAGGAAAACTACAAAAAAATGTTTATGGGAACAAAATAAGAAGAATGTATGGAACATTTACATAGTGGATGACGACCTTTCCCCAATTATATCATTTTTTAAGGACTTTGGACAACCCAAAAAGACATACGCATTTTTTTTCAAAAATGATGACTCAAACACACTTTACGAAAATCTCAGTAACCTTATGATGCAAACTTTCAGAAATTCGACATTCAAATTGATAAAATGCAATACTAAACTTGAAGACGTCACAGACCAATACAGACAAGAAGAACTTCTAGAATACAATCATGAAACTAAAACAAACCATCGAGGAATTCAAGAAACCTTACAACAAATCAAACGAAAATATTACTGGCCAAACTGTGCTAACGATGTTAGGGACTGCATAAATAAGTGTGAAATCTACCAGAGAACGAAATATGATAGAAGCCCACCAAAAATTAATTTTCAAATAACACCAACACCTAGGAAACCCTTTGAAATAGTACATATCGATGTTTTTCAGGCCAATAACCAAAAATTTTCAACAATCATAGACACCTTCTCAAAATACGCTCAGGCTCTCCCTCTAACAGCGACAAATGCTATCTCTATCGTGGAGAGTCTTATCATATTCATGTCATTTCATGGATTACCCCTGAAAATCGTGGCTGATAGTGGAACGGAATTCAAAAACTCGATATTAACTGACTTCGCAAAACTTCACAAAATTGACCTTCACATTATAACCCCGAAAAATTCTACTAGCAACGCCCCTGTAGAACGACTTCATTCAACTCTACTAGAGCATTTAAGGGTCTCAAAACTTGAAAACCCACGTGCAGAAGTAACGAGTTTAATGCCTTATGCTATTTTTGGTTACAACCACTCCATACACTCTGTGACCAAACAAAACCCAATCGATATTGTGGGAGGACACCTTGACACAAAAGACCCCTTCGACATAGACATACAATACGAAATTTTGAACAATTATATACAGGAACATAAACAAAAAACACTTCAGATCTACGATCACATACACGAAATTTCTAAAAGACAGAAAGAGAGAAACATTGAAAAACAAAATCTTACTCGCGAGGAACCAGCAAGTTACACTAAAAATGACGACGTTTATCGACACAACGTGAAAACACGCGGAAAAAAACTCAATGCCCCATTCATCAAAGAAACTGTAGATGCTGCAGTGAAGATTTTAGTAGAAGAAACTAAAGATTAAACTACGTTGACCAATACTTTTTTACTTGAAAAAGAAAGAAAACAAAATTGGAAACGAAGTACAGGTATTTTCAAACCATGATGGGAGGTTTGATCCGTGTCTCAAACCTCCCACATGAAACCTGTTTATCCCTCCCCTCGTACCAGTAGCCACAACAAATTACGATATTCAAGTTGAAACATAACCTAACAAATAATGTAATACATGAAAGTATGTTAAATTATTATGTTATTCGTGTAATTCATTCATATATTTCCAAATATAAGAATGTGAATAAAGAATCCTTATACAGTTTGTTAAAAAACTTACATTGTTTAGCCTCAAAAACAACTTTTCACTATAACTTTCGTAAACGACTTGGATTTGTTGTCAAACTTAGATAGCATGAAAGAAGCAATGACTAAGCATCCACTAAACGGAAAAGTAAATTTATTCAAGGATACGTTACCAATGAAACATTTATGTCTCAAACCTCCCTCTGGCTCAACCTCCCCAGTCTCCCCTACATGTACCAAGCATCAAGAAATTTATCAACTGATATCAAAGCAAAATGGATTGTACCGTCTATTTCAAACGTACCAATTGTTAAATTGCGTGAAATGGAGTTGAAGAAAACTGGAACTGAAGGATCTTCTACATCAAGCCATACTGTCACTAGAATTGGAGGTGAGGAGCTAATACAATTCCTTCAAGTGATGCAGGATAAAGGAGATGATGCTGCTATTATGAGAATAATAGAGCCATTTGCATCTGAAATAAGTGATCAGAATTCTGGCCAAAATCTACCTAATATCTATGAGATTCACAAAGTGGAATATGAATCCCTCTCCTATTCTGATTTATATGAATTGGGACTTACTGTTGAGGAGCAACTAGATAAAGAGATGCGTGAAAAAATTTTGTTTGCAACAAAAAACAAAACAAGTCCAATGAATGGTTTGATCAAAGAAAAGGGCGCATCACTGCCTCTAATTTTAAGAGGGTGTGTAAAACATCTCTAAGTAAGCCTTCTTTGTCATTATTAAAGAACATTTGCTACCCATTGAGTGTGAATTTCAAATCAAAGGCTACTGAGTGGGGTTTAACACATGAAAAAATTGCACTTAAGGAATTTTCAGAGATTATGGTAGGGTCTCATACAAATTTCAGAATTGAGGAGACAGGATTACATATTGATGAAATGTACCCATTTCTTGGTGCTTCCCCAGATGCAATGATGATGTGCGATTGCTGTGGACACATATGCGTGGAAGTGAAGTGCCCATATTTAATGAAAACATTGAGTTTTGTTGAGTATATCAATAAAAATAATTCATTTTTGAAATATGACGAGGGAGACGAAGCTATGGTCATTTTGAAACCAGAGCATTCGTACTTTTACCAAGTGCAAATGCAAATGCATATAACAAAGTCAAAATTTTGTTAATTTGTTGTTTGGTCTCCAAGTCAAACAAATATTATAAATATACATGCAGATGTATCATTTTGGCATGAAAAGCTTATGAATTTTATAAAAGAGTTGTTCTCCCAGAGCTTTTGGGAAGGTATTTCACTAAAGGAAATCATTTAAAACAAAATTGGTGTTTCTGCGATTCAATAGATTGTGAAATCCAATGGTTCCACTTCAATTGTATTACCAATCGTAATACCTATCACAAAAACATATTCAAGAAACCTAAAGCCACAGTCACAAAACCAAATTTGTTACAGGAACCTCCTGATCCTGACGATAATTCATCTGACGATTCCCAAGAAAGTGCGAATAACTAACTTGAAGGACAACCCAGGAATATTGCCCTTTCGACTGGGGACAGCAAAAATCAAAGTAGCTACCCATACGTTTTTACATTATATCGACCTCAAACCAATATCAGATGAAATCAATACATTAACTAAAAATTATAATATAATAAAATCATCGCTGGCAAGTCATAACCTTAGCTCTACATATCTAACATCTTTACACGAATATACCGAACAACACATAGATTATCAGATGAAATCAGTGAACGAAAAATTTCGATCAGTATACCCCTCAACGAACAGAAAAAAAAGAGGACTTATCAATGGGTTGGGAAACATTATTAAGTCTATTTCTGGTAACAGATCAAGAAGATGCTGAACGCTATGATGCAGCAATTGAAAAATTGCAAGACAATCAAAAACAAGTTGTTAATTCTCTAAATCAACAAATATCCTTGAATCACGAAATTCTAAAGAGTAATAATAAAACATTTTCACTTATGGTTCATAACCAAAATGTAATAAGGCAAAGTATAGAAGAACTCAATAACAACAATACATATTTCTTGACACTAGTATATACATACACACAAATAAAATTCAATTTGGATACATTGCTTTCAATTCTCACCAGTATTGAAAATGCCATTTCATTTGCCAAGCTTGGTACCTTACATCATAGCATAATATCTATCGATGACATGAAATCAATATTCAACTCCCTTTTGGAACATCATTCTAGAGAACAGTTAGTTTACTCAGATACTAAAGATACTTATAAACAATTTGATATAACTCCAGTAGATTCATATTTTTCAAATGCCAAAATAGTTTTTGCGCTGCATATTCCTTTAGTTCACCCTGATATCTTCACGCATTATCACCTCTACTCCATACCCACACAGAATTCCACAACAATTATTCCCAAAAATACCTTTTTTACAATGAGTAACGACCGATTCCAATATGACCTGAATCCAAACTACCTCTGTCAGAATAACTACCTGATCGATGGTACCCAAGAAAGTGATTGCATTTTCTCAATTCTTCAAGTGAAATACAAAAAAGCCGAATGCAAAATGGCTAACATAGTTGTAAACAAGCCCCTAATTGAGGAAGTCAGCGAATCAAGTTATATTACAATTTTCCCTCACAAAGAGAAAGTCCAAACCCGATGTGACGAAACTGACTTTGTGATGCTCAGCGGTTCATTTCTCATCGAAATTCCATACCACTGCAGCATCCTAACCTCGGGACAGGGATACACCAACGAAAAGGGAGATGCAAATGGAAAGCCACTGTTCCTTCCCGAAATCAAAATTCATCAACAGATCATGGAAAAAAGCCAACTACAAATAGATGACATTTCACTGGACCAACTACACAATTTGCAATCACAAGGGAACCGACTTCAACCGTTGTTGATTGAAGGCCCAAAGTATTCCAGCCACCACCCTTGGACAATTCCATTATACATAATCGTCATCTTAGTATCCATAATATTCACCCTGAATAAGTTCAGAAAATCCAGTAGGAGGACCAAAGAAGCCACACAACCCTTGCAGTCTCCTGAAGTTTTGTTTGTCCCAACCAAAACTTCATCTTAGGAGGGAGGAGTTACGTACCGGCCATCGCCCTATCCGTACCGGTCATCAGCCGCTCCGTACGTTCACCCATCCAGGAAGCGCCGACTTAGCGGAATCATATTATATTACATTTTATTGTTGCTTACTTTTATTTTTCATTTCCAAATGTTAAAACATATTCTATTCAGTCTTGATGTAATCTCTGAAGCATAAACTTGTCCAATAAATTATTTTTCGTGTTTTTAAAACATTATTTGTTCTTTGAAATACGTATTTCACGCTTGACATTGAACTACATCTGATAGATATTGTGAAAAGACTCTAACTGAAAAGGAAAGAAAAAATCTGAAAGTGAAAATTTGCATTTTCATTCAGATAGCTGACAGGTCTATGTCAAAAAATAATTTTCGAAGTGTCACCGCAGAAGAAACGTTTCTCTCATATCCATCCCTAATGTGTATGCTTCTGAAGAGCCTGTTTTATTCCAATCCTATATCAATCCTCCTGAAGAGATTGGCAAAGCGAAATAGATTTTTGTCGACCAAAATGTATTGGGGATTAAATGCGAGAGAAGCGAACCTTGCTTCAATGAAATGAACGATTTCTGGGAGTGATATTTTTTTAATAACATTCTCCTTATCTCATTTATTTAATGATTTTTTCAAGGAAAACTAGAAAGAATTGAAAAAGTCAGCGGAATAGAATGGTTATTTGCATCAAACTCAAGCTTACAGGGACATCAACAAGTATATATATTTTGTTGTGGCACGAAGTCCCTATTCGGACGAGATGGGAACTGTTTGATGATGCTCACAAAAGTAACTTTGGCTTAATGCTAAATGACTTATCGAGCACATTCAAAATTGAATCAAATATTTCTGTGGATTAGAATTTCAATCTCATGTTTCAAATGTGCAGAAGTGATTCGCATTAGTTTAAATAAAAATAGCTAATGTGGATATCAGTTATTTGTGGAGTTTTCTAAACAATCATAGCTGAAACAAACATGTCTGTCTTCTACTTTAACTGTCTTCAACATCTATCTTGTGTTTTCGTCTAGCACTGATATTTGCGATTATATGAAAATTTGGTGCAAAGTGTTTTGACAAATAAGATTTGATTTGTGGCATTGATGCAGGTTTGCAGGTTTGCAGATGCAGTTAAAATGTTCATTTTTTTGGGTATTGAGTGCACATGGAATGTTGACATTAATAATCGTGGATTGTTTACCAATCATTTTCAAATTCATGAAATATTATCAAAATTCAACAAAAAAATTTCATATCGATCAGAATAAACATTGGTGAAAAATCTCAATCTTCAGGCTTCATTCACCAAAAAAGTGCCATTCATTCAAATTATCTGCCCTTTATTTACTACAACGATTCCAGATGAACATATATTTTTGAATCACACAAGGGGCCCGATTCTCAAATGTCTACTACCCTATGTCGCATGCGACAAAATATCTCTATCTGTTTTTAATGCTGGGTCCAGAAAAGTGATAGAATTATTTTGTCGCATGCGACATAGGGTAGCCGACATTTGAGAATAGGGCCCCTGATTACGCAAGAAGCGCATAAAGAAAGTAAACTTCATCTTTTCAGTAAACATGAAATATGAAAATTTTGAAAAGCACTGTAGATGCAGAAAGTCAAAACCTTTTTTTAGAAATATTCCTGAAACATTCCAAGACATATTATTATGATATATCCAGAAACTGTTCATGTTAATATAAATTTAGAATAATTGAAAAAAAATCGGTTGGAGACGCCGGACACCCCAAAAAGGTGCAAAGACTAGTAAAAATGAAAATGGAAATATTATTAATTTTTTGAAAAAACATCAGCACGTTAA
Source organism: Chrysolina haemoptera (assembly GCA_958298965.1). Lineage (NCBI taxonomy): Eukaryota > Metazoa > Arthropoda > Insecta > Coleoptera > Chrysomelidae > Chrysolina > Chrysolina haemoptera. Next base: position 23,942,253 of record OY282585.1, on the reverse strand, counting down.
GAAATTAGGTCTGAAAAAATTTTACCCCCCTACATTCCTGAAGACTTGGTAGAGAACGTGTGGGTATTCGGAATCAATTCAATTGGAAAAATTGTGGCAAATATTGGACAGTCAAATATTTTTTGTAGCTTCGAAAAGCTGGAGCCCCTTCCATCATTATACATTTTTCTTTCATTAATAGAAATCAATAAAAATAAAGCCAACTTAGAGACCAATGCAGATATCCATAACAATTTTACAAGGAATGCTGATCATTTGAGATTACCTCATCACAGGCTCACAAAATCGACAAAAAATTCACTAGATCTGAATTTATTCAATTACTTACCTAGGAGTATCAAATCGTTAAATAATATTGGAAAATTCAAATCCACAATCAAAAAACATATTTTAACTCATTGTTTCTATACATTTGAAGAATACTTTCATACACCATTTTTTGAGTCTGAGCGACAAAATTATCGAGGAAACTGCTATGTCACCGGTGATCATTAACCGAACCAAAAAATATTTTCAAGGTTAACTAAAATACTGGATTGTTCAACGGTTTCGAATTTTATATATCCTTTATTCTTTGCATGAATGTACATGTAAACTATTTTTTTTTATTTCCTTTCCTTGCCAGAATTGACCTACAGAAAAAAACTGGATTGTCCAACGGTTTTAAATTTTATGTATTATTTCATTTTATATTCTGTAAACTTTGAATTTACATATTATACTGTAGCTATATACCATATATTTTATATATTTTTAAATTTTTTTTTACATAGTTTTTAATGTATTTCTCCTTTGCCATAATTGACTTGCCGAAAACAATATTTATTGTAACTTGGTTAAATAAAGATTCTATTCTATTCTATTCTATTCTATTCTATGGGATATGATAATTGAAAAAATTCTTAAGCTGAAGTACAAAAATAAAATAAACTCGAAAAATCTTTTTTAAAACAAGCCCTTATTCATAAATCATTGAACTGAAAAGTCAAAATTTGTATAACAAGTTGTAAAATGAGCATGTTTTTGCATCAGACGTGGTATTGGAACACGAGCGTAGCGAGTGGTCCAACACGTCGTGTGCAAAAACTTGCCATTTTTGAATGTGTTATATACTTATATACAAGTTATTTTGTAATTTCTTTGGAATTTTCATTCATTTGTGGCCGGTCTTGTCACCTACAGATACCCAGATAACTCTATCTATCAGATAAGGATATGTAAACCTGTGGATTTTATCCGATAGATAGTTATCAGAGACTTTATTGTAAGGTGAAAAAAACGGCCCTTAATATAATAGATCACACTGAATACGGGCATAGGGCAATAATAGCTATATTTTCGACAAATTGCATAACAATTGGTTCTAATTATGTTGCTAAGTAGACCGGTTGCGGAGACACTGTCAGAGCTCCTCTTCAGCTGGTTAACGTAGTGGCAGAAGTGGCAGATATGCCACTCGTAAACCTGGCTGCAAAGGATGCTCACATCATACCTCCGATGAAGGGCATTAGAACCCGCAGGGCGCTACACAAAACCAAGCCCCTGAAGCCACAACAACTGGCACAGGTAGATGCAAGTATTCGTGGAGTTATTTCGGAGGAAGCTGACATCTGCCAGATCAACTCTGCCGTGTATGACGCCGCTCATGCTCTGTCCCAAACAGAGAGGAGGAATACCGCCCCTCTGGTTGGAAGGCATGAGAGACACATACACAAGGTGGAAGCTAAGATCAAGTCGGCGAGACAACACGCGTCTCGTATCCAGTGTGTGGTGGAATACGTGGCGGCCAATAGGCCTTTTACGGTCACAGTGCGGCGAATTGCCGCAAAACTGAAAGGAGCTCACCACACACTGAATCAAGGCGTGCTGTTGACCATCAAGCAGCACTGCCTTGAGAGGATACGAATGCTGGTGGTTGCAAGAAAGTCACTAGTGAGGCGGGCGAGAAGCATCGTGGAAAACATGAAGTTCCGCGATAAACCTTCTCGCTTATTCCAAGAGCCTCCACGTGTTGTCGATAATCCGCCGGCCGCTGATCGGGTGGAAACCTTCTGGAAGGACATCTATGAGTATCCGCAACCACTCAACGTAGACACTCCAGCCCTAGCGCAGTTTGAAGCCTTCTGCAGGAGGCTTCAACAGCCTGACCATGATCTGCGCAATCCGATAACCCCGGAAGAAGTTTGACGGGCCCTCAAAGGCTCAAAGAACTTCGCTGCTCCAGTTCCTGATGGGTTAAACAACTATTGGTGGAAAAAATTCCCCAGTACCCATCACCATTTGGCAAGAGTTTTCAACTCTTGGCTAGATGGGGAGCAGCAGATTCCGGAAAAACGGAGATTTGTCTGATCCAAAGAATTACAGGCCGATAACATGCTTGAATTTGTGCTATAAGATGTTTACGCGCATTTTATACGCGCGAATACTCTTCGCAGTTGATCCGGTGTACAAACGGATATGTGAGCAAAAAGGGTCAAAGAGGGGGGTCGCTGGCTGCAAGGAGAACCTGCTCATCGACAGACGTATAACGCAGGACTCCGTGCAGTATAAGCGGAACCTTTGGCCTGTATCGATTACCGCAAGGCATTTGATACAACATCGCATGAGCTAATCATGCATTTGCTCAGATGCCTTGCGGTACCCGATCAAATAGTGAGATGCATTGAACTGATTGAACTGATTGAACTGATTGAACTGATGCCACTCTGGAGGACTCGTTTCACCATAAGATCTGGTCAAGTCAGAGTCCAAACAGAGCAGGTAATCTTCAGAAGGGGCGTATTCCAGAGAGACTCCCTCAGCCATCTTCTCTTCTGCATCTCACTATTGCAATTGTCCGTTGCATTCAGGATAACCCATGGATGCAACTGCGACACCCCCAACAACCGGAGGCATAAGTTCACCCATTTATTTTATATGGATGACCTCAAACTGTATGCCTCTGGAGAAAGGGACCTACTTCAGTCCTTAAGGGTGGTGCAACAGTACCCGCGTGCTATCGGAATGGAATTCGGGATTGACAAATGTGCCACGGTTCATCTCAAAAGAAGACGATGCGAGGGATACGCAGAGGATGTCCAGCTCGTAGACGGAAGCATCCTACATCATCTTGATGCCGGAGAGACGTATACCTACTTGGGAGTGGAGCAATGCCGCTCCCAAGAGGTGAACACAGTTAAAAACTCCGACAGATCTGGTCGTCAGAACTGTCGGGGAAGAACAAAGTTGCTGCAACTAATATGCTTGCCGTTCCGATCTTACTCTACTCTTTTGGAGTGGTGAAATGGACTCAAGAGAAGCTGCGACAACTCGATGTGAAAACTCGTAAGATGATGCATCTCAATAGGAGCTTGCATCCTAAATCGTCTGTTCCACGGTTATACTTCCCCAGACAACAGGGAGGCCGGGGACTTTTGAGTTTAGAGTGTCTACATAACAGAATGGTGCTGGATGGAGCCGGTAAAGTCATCAAATCAGATCCTCTTCTCTGCATGGTCCGCGACCATGAAAAAGCAGGGATTGGAGCATTTCTTTCCAAGCCAGCGATCCGGTCTCGTATTCGACACTGAACGGGCAAACCCAAACTCTGTCACTGAGTTGGAACCCGTTCAGCAAAAAGCTCACATGAAAGCTGCGGAGACTGAGGTCCTCCTACAGCTGCATAAGGATAAGCCAATGGGGTCTTCTTCAAGAACATTGAAGACCTTGGCTTATCCAAAAACTTAACCTTCGCTTTCCTCAGGTCAAGTGAGCTGAAGTCGGAGACCAAGGGATTCATAATGGCTTGCCAGGATGGTGTCTTCAACACCCTGGTTTACCGTAGCCGCGTGATGGGTATAGAGATCCCCGACACTAGATGCAGAGCGTGTCGTGGGGCGCCTGAGACCCTTATGCATTTGCTTTCATGTCAAGCATATGCGGTCTCAGCCTATATCCACAGGCATAACGCGGCTCTACGAGTGTTGTACTACCATCTACGATACTCGTACGATATAGACGAGACACCGGTGTTGCCTTATGCTCCGGGGAATATTGAGTCCGTTGTGGAGAATGAGAAGTGCCAAATATATTGGAATTACTCAAGCCAATAAGCCTGATGTAGTCCTCCTCGACCATGAGAGTACGACGATTTTTGTCATGGAGTTTTCGGCTCCTGGTGAAACGAACATCGTCTGAAAAGAGGAGGAGAAACGGACTAAATATCGAGACTTACTCTTTGAACTCCGCAGGCTCTACCCAAACCATTCTGTTAAAATGGTGGTTCTGATTATTTATAGGGGTCCTTGGTGAAATGATGGCCTGGGCATATCCTTTTAGGAAAAAAAAAATATATGATTTTCGGACCCAGTAATCATTAACCCCACGGACGTGGGGAGTGGTTATCTGGGTAAACGATTCAGCGCGCCCTCTGGATGTATCGGAGCTTTGGAGAAAGGGCCTGACTAAGACATCCTTTTGGAAAAATAATAATAATAATAATAATAAGGGATTGGAGCATTTCTTTTCAAGGCAGCAATCCGGGCAGCCGATTAACTTGGTCTCGTATTCGACACTGAACGGGCGAATCCAAACTCGGTCACCGAGTTGGAACCCGTTCAGCAAAAAGCTCACGTGAATGCTGCGGAGACCGAGGTCCTGCTGAAGCTTCACATGGATAAACCGATGCATGGGGTCTTCTTCAAAAACATCGAACACCTCGGCTTATCCAAGAGTTTGACCTTTGCCTTCCTAAAGTCAAGTGAGCTGAAGTCGGAGACCGAGGGATTCATAATGGCCTGCTAGGATGGCGTCTTCAACACCCTAGTCTACCGTAGCCGCGTGATGGGTATAGAGGTCCCCGACACTAGATGCAGAGCGTGTCGTGGAGCGCCTGAGACCCTTATGCATTTGCTGTTAGCATGTCCAGCATATGCAGTCTCAGCCTATATCCACAGCCATAACGCAGCCCTACGAGTGTTGTAAGATCATCTGCGACACTCGTACGGTATAGACGAGACACAGGTGTTGCCTTATGCTCCGGGGGATATTGAGTTCGTTGTGGAGAATGAGAAGTGCCGAATATATTGGAACTACTCACTCCCCACCCTCAGGCAAATACAAGCCAATAAGGAGGAGAAATGGACTAAATATCGAGACTCTGAAAGAGGTATGGAAAAAGTGAGAAAAATAAAAGGAAACGGGTTTTCTATTCCCTCTCCTATACTAATTGTAAACGGACAGGAAATCACTGGCGACGAAAACATCTCTGAGCAACTGGCCATATTCTTTGAATCAACCAGTTCAACCTCAAATTACAGTGACACTTTCAGAGAAATAAAAGAAGTAGAAGAGAATACCAACTCAATTTTCAGCACAAATGATGATTTGTTCTATAACCTTCCTTTCACGTTAGAGGAGCTCGATCATGCCTTGTCACTGACAAAAAATACAGCTCCAGGAAATGATCAGATTCCTTGGGAACTCCTTAAACAATTACCAGAGTCGAAAAAGTTATGCTTGATTAATATTTTCAACATTATTTTCTTAACAAAAAAGTACCCCCCAAAATGGAAAGAGGCCAGAGTAATCGCTATCCCTAAGCCTGGAAAGGACATCCAAAATCCAGCCAGTTATAGACCAATTTCTCTCGTAAGCTGCCTGGGAAAGACGCTGGAGAAGATGGTGAACACCAGGTTAGTGTGGCATCTTGAAAAGAAAGGTTTCCTTTCTGAACATCAAATGGGTTTTCGAAAAGGAAGATCTGCTATCGATCAACTCATCCTAATTGAAAATTTTATGAAAAGCAGTTTTGCTACCAGATCACACACTGTGGCAATCTTTTTTGATATTGAAAAAGCTTTTGACACAACCTAGAGACACGGAATATTAAAAAAATTACATACCTGGGGTTTGCGTGGTTCACTCCCACTGTTTATAGAGGACTTTTTGAATAATAGGACATTCAAAGTACAGATAGGTCAAAGCGCTTCTAAAACTCATGCATTAGAAAATGGTGTTCCCCAAGGATCCAGTTTAAGTGTTACCCTTTTCCTAATAGCTATAAATGGTTTAGCTGAAGTTATTTCTAATGAAGTGAAAAGAGGTCTATATGTAGACGACCTAGTTGTATATTATTCCGCTCAAAAATGGACGACATGGTTAGGACCTTACAAAGAACAATAAAGCTCCTATGCTGAAAACAACGGTTTTAAAATTAGCTCTAGTAAAACACATTGTATACACTTCTGCAGACTTAGAAACCCTCATCCTGAACCAAACTTCACCTTGTATGGAAATCAGATAGAAATTAAAGAATCAATAAGATTTTTGGGCTTAATTTTTGATAAAAAATTACTCTGGAAAGAACAAATTATAGATCTTGCTGTAAGATGTAAAAAGAGATGTGAGACAGGCATACCACCTCTCCGTTATAGAAGACAATATATGATGGCTAGCTATTTTTGTAAAATTTTCATTGCACCCTACCATCCAGTGCATAATATTATCTTCAACGAAACACACGAAGTCTTTTCGCATATACGTCGTACGAACAATTTTCCGCTTACAGTCCGAGTACTCCAATTGATGGCAAATATGAGAGAAGATGTACCACCAGTTATCCCTGCTCTGGAAAATAATATTCCCTCCTGGACAATGAGAAAACCCAATGTTTACCTAAACTGCCAAAAATTCGACAAACAAAATATTCCCGTAGAAATCTTCATGGACGAAGTGAAATGGATTCTAAACTCCCAAGAAATTAGTTCATAAATATACACTGATGGCTCTAAAACTGACCATGGAGTGGGAAGTGCTCTTTTAACTAAAAACGTAACAATAAAATGGAAACATCTTCCATGGACTAGTGTCTATTATGCAGAACAGCATGCTGTTTTGGAAGCACTATTATATATAAAAAATAATCACATCCAAAATCCTGCAATATGTTCTGACTCTTTCAGTTGCCTCACATCTTTAAAAAATTCGAAGAACGAAGATCCCTTTACAGAAAATATGTCTACCATCCTTCATGAACTAGCTCTAGATGGAGCGAAAATTATATTCATTTGGGTTCCAAGTCACATAGGCATTCCAGGAAATGAAAAGGCTGACGTGGCTGCAAAAGAAGCAACTTTACTAGACACTATAAATGTTGACAGATATTGCCCTCAAGACTTTAAAAACCATCATCCTACTTACTTCTTGGAAGAATTCCTCCGACATGCGAAGAATGTAGGTGCCAACTTACCATCAAACACATTCTTTTCGATTGCACAAGATTTAGAAATATACGCCAACAAGTAGACATACCAAATACCATCTCAAGATGTTTATCTTCGGCGGAACACTTAGATAAGGTCATTGAATATATGAAACTGATCGAAATATATTCGAAAATATGATTTATATTGCAAATATATATGAAATGAGAACTGTAGATAAATGTAAGGTGTAACTATAACGTTAGCTAATTAACAGGGGGTTTTTGGTTGGTAGGTCATGTGAATGGAGTCCAACACTACTCGCGAGTGAACATGAGTTTTCCCCCCTACCACACAGACAGAGCCAATGACCTTTAGCAGTCGACGCTCTATAATGAAAAAAAAAATAATAATAATAATAATGGAGTGTCTACATAACAGAATGGTACTGGATGGAGCCTGTAAAGTCATGAGGAGTTCAGATCCCCTTCTCTGTATGGTCCGCAACCATGAAAAAGCAGGGATTGGAACATTTCTTTTCAACGCAGCAATCCGGGCAGCCGATGAACTTGGTCTCGTATTCGACACTGAATGGGCAAATCCAAACTCGGTCACCGAGTTGGAACCCGCAAAAAGCTCAGGTGAAGGCTGCCGAGACGGAGGTCCTACTGCAGCTACACATGGATAAGCCGATGCATGGGGTCTTCTTCAAAACCATCGAAGACCTCGGCTTATCCAAGAGTTTCATAAGGGCCAGCCAGGATGGTGTCTTCAACACCCTGGTCCACCGTAGCCGCGTGATGGGTATAGAGGTCCCCGACACTAGATGCAGAGCGTGTCGTGGGGCGCCTAAGACCAAACACATGCCACATGCTCCAAACACTAGCACGCTGAAATAACGTCTATGAAATATATCATTACATTTCTCATGATTGTAAACCTCATCCTACTAAATCTTCCAGATTTTTTAAGATTTGATGTAGTTCACAAACAGTTCAATCTAGATGAAGTGATTATTATAACATATCAAAATGCGACACGACAATACTATTCAGTAATATTTTATGACATAAGGTGGCCGGAAAAAGGCTTTACACATAATTGAACCTAAATACATACATCTATCAACGATTTCCAGACCACTGGTTATTTTATCAGGGTAATGGAAATGGCGGAATTATTTGCAAACGAAATCACAAGCAGTCTGTCTCACATGGGAACACCTCCGTATCGAAAAAGAATGTTTTAACCCTAGGATTGATAAATATTTTTTATTTTTTTTAAGTTCTGGTTCACACGAAAAAGAAAATCCTGTATTGTTCAGATAACATCATGAGAGCCAAAAAGACTAGGTAGGAATTGGTGTTCTTAAATTTCTGAAGGCTGAATGCCAAAGGTGACACCTCCCGAGGCAGCGAATTCCAAAGTTTCGCCATTCCGTTGAAGAACAAGCCCAGGGAAAGAGATGTCCAAAGTGACGATATATGGATGTGAAGACTGAGCTCAACGCGTCAGTCTCGATGGGACCGCTAACGGTGGAACGATTGATGATATTTTGGAAGAGCGTCCTTCATGAAGATATCTATAGAGCAGAGATAGACCGCGATGTTCCAGAGAAGTCAGTGAGCTTGTGAGACAAATGGCTCTCTTTTGGACAGAATCTGAAAGTGTCAATGTGTGTTTAGGTGCAGCACTGCATATGTGGGAACTGTAATCCAGAACAAGTCAGATTTGTGCCTTATATATCACAATCAATTGACGGGAAGTGAAATACTTCTCGGTAAAAAAGAGAAAACCAAGTTTTTGACAGGAACTCTTGGCAAAGGACCTCACATAGTTTTTCCATAAAATGGTACTGATGATAGTAATGCCGAGCATTGAAATTGAAGATATCATTGGTATGGATACTACTTACATAATAGCTACACTGTGAGATCAGCCTTTCTAGAGGAAGGACATGCTCTAAAGCAAATACATGCTTGGGTTTTATTAGCATTAAATTCCACCATTTCACTAAATTGTTGGATCCCTATTCTAGAATTTTTGCTAAGTTAGACTTTATTTCATTCACGATTCTTCCTAGTTTATTTTTGTATTCACTGACTGATATCGGAGCTTTGGAAGCGAAAGCGGTATGAAGGGTACTATCATCCGCAAAGCTGTGCACTGAACATGAGTTAGATCTCAACATTCAATGATGTGAAGAAGGAGCAATGTTGGTGCTAGACTGGATCCCAGCAATTATTGGTAGAGTATCGAATGATAGTCCATCGACCGTTACGTGGAGAAATCGGTCTAAAAGAAAGCTCGATAGCAAGGAACACAACTGGGGAGGCAACCCATAAGATGGAAGTTTGGCTAGGAGTCCTTGGTGCCAAACTCCATCAAACCCCTTTGGAGACATCAAGTGCAATGGCTAAACTTCCACCATATTTTTGAGTGGATTGCTGCCAAATATGTGAGACATAAACAAGCAGGTCACCAGTTGATCTCTGATGCCGAAAACCATGATGTGGCAGCAATATCTACTGCCGATTGATTTCAAGCCTTCTACAAAATTGAGATATATATTGCTGTGAAATTTGTCTTGCTATGATAACAATCTTGCTACCGAGAAACATAATTGACCCGTATTAAAAACTTTCTCTTCAGGATCAGCAGGTTCTCAACGCGAAGACCTTCTCCAAACTTAACGCTTCACTCCCAGCCTTTGAATCGTGACCAATCCACAGTCTGTCCATAAAATAACCCCCCCTAGTAACTTTTGAAAAGGTTGAAATTTTTCTTTGATTTTTTTTTGGAAAATTAAGATAATCAGCAAAAAAAGATTTATTTTTCAAAATGACATCTGGCCTCCATTTTGAAAGATTTTTTTTTTAATACCATGGTGGGTCGAGTGATACCTCATTCGAAATGTCTTTCAATTCTCTATATGACTGAAATATTTTAAACGAAAATATTCATCCGAAACAAAATGGCGGTACATTGTATTAGAACTTAATACATAGTAGAACTTATCAATTAATAATAAACGAATTATTTCTTTTTGTATTTCAAATGATATAGGTACGCGCTAAAATCGACACCTATATTTACTTGCTAGTTATATAATTTTCACATTTCATTTTTTCATATCAATCATCAATATATTTAATATTTCATTCAGTAACAATTTGAGTTATAGATAGCCCTATAACTGATAGATTTCAAAACAATGAAGGAATTCATCTACTCATTTATTATTTCCCTCTCATCTGTCAAATTTATTCGCTAATAAACCTCCGTTTTTTTCCGAATAAACTGCATGGACCTTTCACAAGTCGTAAGCAAAGCTCTGAATGATCTTTAAAACCGAAGACTCGGAGTGCTTTTTCGTCCTGTCGCAAGCTGGAGCAGCCTAGAACCCGTTTCAATGCGCGGGAGTCGCGGGACCAGAGTAAATAAATGGCCAGACAGAGTGATGTAATGATGTGAATTGTAAAGATTTGGACTAGGAACAAATTGCATCAAAGCCGTGTTCACTCTCCAGTGGTCTATTCCCTTTTTTATATCTGTTAGAAATGAGCGTGTTGATTAAACATATATTAAACATATTAAACATATATTTCAGCAGTTTAATCACTCATTATCATGAAAATCGAAGGTGTATAATAATATGTATCATTCTCGGAATGCACAATATGGTGTTCTCAGGGCTGCTTTCCCGAAATCGGAATGTGACACAGAAAAAGAATCGAAAAGTACCTCACATTGAGAAAATAAGGGATTGTTAACTCAACTTCACATTGTGATTATAATGTTACCTCAATGAAAATGTGATTTATTTGTAATATCTAACAGAAAACAACTACTTCCCCGGCACAAGCCACGCTGGACATTGAACTACATCTGATAGATATTGTGAAAAGACTCTAACTGTAAAGGAAAGCAAAAATCTGAAAGTGGAAATTCGCATTTTCATTCAGATAAATTTTTTTTTTCTCTCTAGTTTTCATTTCACAATATCTATCAGATGTAGTTCAATGTCCAGCCTGGCTTGTGCCGGGGAAGTAGTTGTTTTCTGTTAGATATTACAAATAAATCACATTTTTCATTTTTCAATTTTCATGGAGAATGTTCCTCTTTTCAACATGAATACCTCCCAAGAGGTTATCTTGAACGATGGAAAATAGCGACTAAAGTTTGTCTTTCAGTCGCAGATGATTCCACAACATCAAACTTTTAATCAATATGTCCTATTTATATTTTCGAACTAAAATTAAAAAATGTTCATTTTCCACTTTGTTATTAACAATCTAAGAGACTAAAAATAAAAAATGACAAATACAAATAGAGCATTGAAAATATATTTTTTAATATTCCAGTTTATTCGTATTCCTATTATTTAAAGTTACATAAAAATGATTTTTTTAATCTAATTGTCTAGATGTTTGAATTTTTGTTTTTGGGATTTCAATCAGCAAAATATATTATGATTTGTGAAGAAACATCTATACAAATTAAACATAAATTGGAAAACTAAATATAATATGATCAATATTTGATGGCTCTTGTTTATTTGTTGCATCTTGTACGGATTCTGGCCAACAGCATGATTATGCAGCTATCAAACGGTACACTAATGCAATAAAAATCTTTTTCAAGAACCGCATAACAAAGTAGCCTTTGACGTGTTCGAATCTCAACGCAAAGGTAATTTTTTCTGAGGAATGTCATTAATTGACAACTTCTTCGCTCTAGAGCAACAAACTTGAGAAAACGCTCACTTATCCAAATGTTTCACGCCGTCGATCGGGGTTCAATTTATTTTATGTGTTAAGCCCGTATGACACGGTTCAGTTTTTCACTCATAAGTCATAAAATGAATCACTTTTCAAGTTAATTAAGCATTGTTAACATTTTCTGTGTGAAAATATAATGTTGTGTGACACTATAAACACAAAATATTCTGATCGGAGGCATGTCCAATGCATCAGTACAGTTTCTCATTCATAGACTAGATGAAAAACTGGATCGTGTCATACGGGCTTTAGAGATATAGATTGTATTGCCAGCGATTTGGATACCGACTTTGGCTATATCTATTAAAAATTGTCAAAATGGTACATTCAATTTTAATCTAGTAAACAATGAAAGAAATGAATATTATTAGGTAATAATGTATATGAAGTATTTTTTCTGTATCTGAAATCTGCGTTTGTCGAAAAACTATTATGTGTATTCCGAGCACAAAGTTTATTTGCCTCTCTCCAAAGCATAACTCTCTTGGTTCGACCGGCAATCTATCACTTTGTGCTCTAAATACAAAAATAGCTGTTTTTACCAGTTCATACCATGTATGTTGAAACATTGTAATTACCAGTATGTAGAGATTCTATTTGTTGATGGCTTGTATACTACAAAAAGCAAAAGTACATACCGATACTTCCAAGCACCAGATTAACGAGTGTAGTAATAACGATCTATGGCATTTTCTTGTTCATTAGGCATTAATTGGGCATGTGCACCATCTTTACAGCATTTACTCTCCTACCAATGCTCGTCACAGTTATTTTTCCCAAGCCTTTTAGCTGATTCAGCAGTTTCAATCCTAGCATCTATTATTATTCTAATTTTAAACTTCAAGTCTTTGTTTTTGATAATCGCCAAAATTCTAAATCAGCATAAGTGTACAGGGTTTGTAGTATGATAAATAAATCTAAATGAATACAACTAAAAAAGAAAATTTTGAGTGATTCTGTATAATAGTAACCTAAGATCACCAATAACAAAATTAAACAAGGATATTTACTTATTTTTCAGGTCTACGAGCTTTTGCGTTTGACTGATTTTGTTCAAAGAATTACATAAAAATTATGTAATTATTAATAACCCTGCATACGGAGTCTTAGAACGTTTCATTACAATTCGAGTCGACAATATCAAGATTGCAATTATTCTCCCTAACTTTTTGTAACAAAATAATCGCCACATTATTGATTTTCTAAATGTAAGTAACAACCTTCTCTCTCTCTCTCCGCATATTTGACACCGTGTATTTCAAAAACTGTCCAATAGATCTCGTTGTGCCCGTGCAGACACCATAAACTTCATTATACTGAATTTTCAGTCAATTCGATTGGGACCCATTTTCCATAAGAACCGTGCTAAAAGTAATCTTCATAAATAATTCCAAATAAGTTGAGAAATAATAGAACACTAGCTTCAGTTGAAAGCTCAGTTTGTTTAGTATTCAAAGGATATCAAAAAAAAATTAAATTTTTTTGTCCTATGTCGAATAGTTGATGAGATTTTCAAGTATGAAAGATGTAAAAAACAGATTTTAGAAGTATTTTTATTAATAATTGCTAAAAAAGTTAATAAATAATAGAGTTAGAGCTTTTGTTCAGAATCCTATTTGTTTATGAGAACAAAAAAGACTAGAAGTGTCTTTGTCCTATTTCAAATAGTTAATGAGTTTTTCAAGTGTGAAAGCCGTAAAAATCAGATTTTGGGGGTATTTTTATAAACAATTACAAAAAAAGTTGATAAATGATAGGAGTACAGCTTTGGTTAAAAGCTCAAAAAAAACCTGAAGTGTCTTTGTCATATCTCCATTTGTTTCTGAGTTATTTTAATAACAATGATGAGACCTATGAGGAAACTTTGGATATCTTTGATAGTTTTCGAGATACTTGCGAAAAAAAAACAAAACTCTTTTTATTGTTTTTAAATTGTTTATAACTTTTGAAATTTTTGCCTTAAGATTTTTGAAACAGTTTTATCCCAATGGAGATCTGAAAGAAGTTCGTCACTAGAGAAACAATAACTCCTACGTTAATCACGGTTTACGGTGTTCAAAAGATTTATCTCATCAATATGAAGGGGAAAATAATAGTGTTATCATATTAATTTCGAATATAAAAAAAATTGTTAATAACATGCATCAGTAGCCGGTTATCCATATTTTGTTTTTTGCCGAGGGCCTTTCCGTTATCGTCTATAGACTATTTTTACCTTCAGGAACCAGTGCCTAGTCAATTCGCCCTTGAATCAAGAAAACCTTGGCTAAAAGTGGTGTATTGACCTGAGCAGGTTTCAAACCCAGTTTATTTGGTTTCAGATAATGGACCAACTTTTCTTCAAATTAATTCAGACATTTCCTCAAAGAGTGGGACATCGATCATGTCACCACCAGTCCTAATTTTGCACAGTCGAATAGTCAAGTCGAAAGTTGTGTAAATATACTTAAAAATATTGTAAGAAAAAGTTTGGAGAATAACACTGACCCCTATACAGTATCGGAAAGTTTTCATATGGGGTATGGTGGTTTTATGAGAGCGTGAAGAATAGCTTGCTATAATGTTGAGAGAGCATTACAATTTCTCCTCTACTCGCTCGAGGAAGGGATATCAACTGAGCTGTTAATTCGTCGGGCGAGGCAATAGGAGATTTCGTAAAAAATAATAGAGTAAAACCAATTACAGGTTCTAAGGTTGTTACTTTTTCAGATACTTTCGATCAGAATACGTTTTTCAGTCCAAATTCATATGATAGTGAAATTGATTCAGAAGTTGATGAAGTACCTTCAACAAGTGAATACAGTACTGAAGTTAATTCTGAATTCAGAACCCCTTACAGAAGTTCTGTACAGGGTGATGAATCTTTTCGTACAAGAACTCGGACAGGTTGGTAACTGCTCCGAAAAGGTTCTCATTTTCAAAGACTAGTTAATTATGATATACTAAAAAAATTTGGAAATGTTATATAATATATGGTCATAGTTTACTCATTTTATACAGGGTGGCCCATTAGTGTGAGGAAGTGCAATATCTCGTCTGTCATGAAGATTATGAAAAAAAAATTCAGATAAAAGTTATATGGTTTTCTTTGTGCCTCATTATAAAATATTTTGAAATATATAGAGTATTTCTTCAAAGCGGGGAAACACAAAGCATCAATTTTTTAAATGGAATGAAAATTTTTAAACCGTTGAACTCAGCAAAATGTTTATCATATGGAGGTTTTTCTTTTTTTGAAAATTTTGCGGCGTTGTCAAGTTATTGCAGAAAGAAAAAAAATCTTCGGAAAAACAGACCACCACAAATTGTTGAAAAATGCGCTTCATTCCTAGATACTCTTGTGCACTCACACTAAACTGTTTTAAGCACCTGTGATCTGTATCATCTGTCTACTGTCTATGAAGCGTGTCAAGTCTAAAAGGAATTCAATTCATGTTCTGGTCACAGTATATAGCTTGGTTGTGTTTGATGGCCAATGATTAATAAAAAAGTATCAGATTATATATATTGTTTTATCTTCAATCATCGCAAAGTAGATATTGAAAACTGGAACTCTTTCAATAAATAATAGGTTATGGGCCGAGCATATTGGTTGACAAATCACTTTATTGCTAAAAAGTAAAAGAAAAAAAATTGTTAATCCAGCGAGTGAAAATGGCAGGAATTGGAAAAGGATATGTTATTGAACCACTGAATGGGTTGAACTACCATAATTGGAAATTTAGAATGGAACTTATACTTTCTGAAAATAATGTGGAAAACTGTGTCACTACAGCCGTGGACACAAATAAACCAGACGAGGTGAAAAAGGACAAAAAAGCAAAATGTTTGATTGTTCAGTGTGTTCATGATTCACAAATCGAAAGCCTACGTAGCTGCAAGAGTGCCCTAGAAATGTGGAACACCTTGAAGGACAAATATGAGAAGAAGGGATTACCTGGTCAATTATTTCTAAAAAAGAAATTGTTGTCAATGAAATTAAAAGAAAATGAAAATTTGGTCACATTTATTGAGGAATTTGATAAAATAGTAAGCAAATTGAAGGATGCTGGTGTGGTAATATAGGAGGATGATATTGTATGTAGTCTATTATTAAGTTTGCCCCCATCTTTTGATAATGTAGTAACAGTGTTAGAAAATGTTCCGAATTTGAAATATGAGAACGTAAAGTCCAAATTGCTTGCTGAAAATGACAAAAGGCAACTAAACGATGTAAGCGCCAATCAAAATACAGGTGCAACTGCATTTGTAACTCAAGGTACTTGTTTCTCCTGTGGGAAGTATGGACATTTTAAAAGAGAATGTCCCACCAACAAGAGTGGACAGTTCCGTAGTCAGATGATATCCCAAAATAGGGGAAGAGGACTTTATCATGGTGAAAGTTCTCGAAGAAGAGGTCAGACATTTCAAAGAGGGTTTAGAGGCCAAAGAAGAGGTCACTATTACAATTATGGAAGTAATTTTGTACAGCAAGAACACATGGAAGAAGATAGAATGGAAATGGAAGAGGATGGTACTGAAAACAAAGTAGCGTTTATGTCTGATCGAGAAAGTATAAGGGAAATGAGTAAAGAAGACATTATAACTTTTTTTGTAGATTCTGGTTGCACTGACCATATGGTCTGTGAAAAATATTATTTTTCTGAATTGCTGATGTTAGACAACCCCATAAAAATTGCAGTAGCAAAAAACAATAGTTATGTGAATGCTATAGGAATAGGTAACATCGAAGTATTGACTATTGAAGGTAAAGTAGAATGTACCATTAAAAATGTTTTTTATGTACCAATGCTGCGTAAAAATTTGTTATCTGTCAAAAAATTGGAGTGTGCAAATTTATCAGTTATTTTTGAGAATGCAGCGGTAAAATTAATAGACAAAAACAACAAAGTAATCGGAAACGGTACAAGGAAAAATTTATATGAGATTTCATTTCAATTATTAGATACTGAATGTCTAGATGTTGAGAGTGAATCTAATGATTTTATAAAATGGCATAGGCGTTATGCTCATGTTGGATTTACTGGACTGAAAGAAATTATAAGACATGAAATGGTCACAGGGATAGACAAAAATATAAAATTTCAAAACATTGAATTTTGTGAACCATGTATAGCTGGCAAAATGACACGCTTTCCATTTGGTAGTCGAACTAAAAGCAAAAGATTATTAGAGATAATACACACAGATGTTTGTGGTCCAATCACCCCTTTAAAATATGATGGTTTCAAGTATTTTATAACATTTATTGATGATTTTTCAAATTTTTGTGTCGTATACTTGATTAAAAATAAGAGTGATGTTTGTCAAAAGATCAAGGAGTATATCAGTATGGTTGAAAACAAATTTAATAACCGAGTATCAAAGCTTAGATGCGATAATGGAGGTGAATATATTTCAAATAATGTCAGTGATTATTGCAAAACTAAGGGAATCATTTTGGATTTTACTTGTTCTTATACACCTGAGCAGAATGGAAAGTCAAAACGTAAAAATCGAAGTTTGGTTGAAAGAGCTAGGCAATCCTGATAGATTCAGGTATGGTTAAGGAATTTTGGGGTGGGGCAACCTTAACGTGCAACTACGTTATGAATAGAAGTGTTTCAGCAAATTTTAGATATACCCCTTCAGAATTATGGTTCGGAATTAAACCAGTTGTTAGCAACCTTAAAATATTTGGATGTAATGCTTATAAACATATACCTAAAGGAAAAAGAGACAAATTTGATCCTAAAGTTGAGAAATGTGTAATGATAGGTTACTCACCTACAGGATATAGATTGTGGAATATTGATAGACGAAAATTAGTCATTAGCAGGGATGTAGAGTTTGATGAAGATAACTTTCATTTCAAAAACAAATTCATAGAAATAAATTATGAAGTTGGAGAACAGAGTAAGAATGAATTGAACAGCGAAGTAGAAACCGAGTCTGATAAGGATGTTGAAAGAGTCGATAGAAGTTATGAAAGCGACAGAGGTAATCAAAGACCCAAGAGAAACACTAAAATTCCAAATAAATATAATGATTTTGAACTATATATGGCGTTCAATGCATGTAATTACATAGAGAATGTTCCGAATTGTTACAGAGACTTGGAAAGGAGAGAAGATAAAGAAAAATGGTTAGGAGCAGTAGATAGAGAGTTAGAATCGATATACAAGAATGAAACGTGGCAAGAAATTGAAATACCAAAGGATCGCAAAATTCTAGATACTAAATGGGTTTTTACGTATAAGAGGTTAGAGAATAATGAAGAAGATAAATACAAGGCAAGGTTAGTGGTTAGAGGTTTTGCCCAAGAGAAAGATGATACATTTGATGAAATTTATTCCCCTGTGGCCAAACTTGCAACAATAAGAGTTCTCTTGATAATAGGCAATCAAAATAGATATCACTTTCAGCAGCTAGATGTGAAGTCAGCTTTTCTAAATGGAAAAATAAAAGAAGATGTGTACATCAGTTTTCCAGAAGGTATTGAGAGTCAACATAATAAAGTACTAAAATTAAAGAAATCACTATATGGATTACGTCAAACATCGAAGTGTTGGAATTTGGAAATAAATTCGTTTTTATTAGAAATAGGATTTATAAGATCGGAAAACGATTATTGCCTTTACATTCTACATAATGACAATAAAATTGTGCATTTAATAATATATGTTGATGATATAATTATAGCAGGTCCAAACTTATTAGATATAAATGATATAAAAGAAAAATTAATGAATACATTTTTGATCAGAGATAAGGGTACACTCAAACATTTTTTAGGCTTAGAAATTTATTATGATCATGATATAGGCATTTTAAATATCAGTCAGTCTAAATATACTTAGACGTTTTGGCATGAATGATTGTAAAGGCTCTATGCTCCCTATAGATTCAAAACTTAACATTGAATTATGTAACGATCCTGAAAAATGTACTAAAAGTCCAGTTGGAGAACTTATAGGTTGTCTTATGTATCTCATGTTAGGGAGCAGACCAGATATATGTTTTTCTGTAAACTATTTTAGTCGCTTCCAAGATAAGTCATCTGATGAGGTGTGGAAAGCCTTGAAAAGAGTTTTAAGATATTTAAAAACTACTACCAATGTTGGGTTAGTGTATACTAGAAATTGTGCAATGGAATTATGTTGTTTTGTGGATGCTGACTGGGGAGGTGATATGCATGATCGTAAATCTGGAACAGGTTTTGTCTTCAAACTGTGCAATAATACACTATTATGGGCTATAAGAAAACAAACTTGCATATTACTATCCACCATAGAGGCAGAGTTGGTAGTATTATGTGCTGCAGTCTGTGATGGTTTATGGTTAAAAAAATTACTTTTAGAAAAAGGTTTACAATTTGATAAGATTGTGTTCTACGAGGACAATCAGGGTTGTTTGGCACTGATCAAAAATCCATCCAATAATAAGCGCGTAAAACACATTGACTTAAAGTTCAACTTTGTATGTGAATATTATAATACTGGTGTTATCTCTTTAGAATATGTATGTTAAAAAAATCAAATGTTTTAAGCACCTGTGATCTGTGTCATCTGTCTACTGTCTATGAAGCGTGTCAAGTCTAAAAAGAATTCAATTCATGTTCTGGTCACAGTATATAGCTTGGTTGTATTTGATGGCCAATGATTGATAAAAAAGTATCAGATTATATATATTGTTTTATCTTCAATCATCGCAAAATAGATATTGAAAACTGGAACTCTTTCAATAAATAATACAAATGCCATCAAAAAAACTTTATGAATAGAATTTGAGCAGAAATATTGGAGACAGACACCAAGAGTAAGATGAAATGTCGGTATGGACTAAAAGTTACATTTCTCTAACAGGAGATTTTATACAGAGCCATTAACTTGACAAACTTCAAATATCAAAAACTTGATTTTTTCAAATGAAACACCCAGTATGTTATTCTACCATTTTGAAGAACCACTTTATTCCTACAATTTTTGGTAATATGACATAGCCCCTAAAATTGACAGATTTTGTGAAATTTGCAATTTCATTTTATTTCGACTAAAACTGCATGTTTATTACTTTAATATTTACAACATTCTAGAACTAACAGTTTTCCATCGGTTATGCTACGTAGAAAACGCTCACTTAATCACAGACAAGTATCTACAGTGCTAAAATAATACTCACCGGTTGCTTGTAAACTGCTTCATGGAGCGCAAATAAATGCGTTATGCGCATCTCAGTAAGGCAAGTGGTGGTTCTCGTGTGCGCTATGCAAAATGAAACTGTTATCAAAGTGGGCTATGAATATGACATTCAATGATCGATAAGATTTAGCATAAAAGTAGAATACAAATGAGAGCGCTTTGGGAGGAGGGCCTATACAAATGAGACCGCTTTGGGAGGGAGCTCTATAGAAATGAGACCGCTTTGGGAGGGACGAGTCAGCAAATAATTGTTACATACCAAATTATATTTCATGGAATTCGATGACGTCACGTTTCCGGTTACGTGTCTAGATCAGCGAAATTCAATATGGGTTCAATGACATGTTTCAAGGTCACTAAGTGCACGTGATGGATATCATATTTCCTGGAATTCGATAACATCCGATTACTTGTCTAGACAGGTCAACAAAACTTGATGTGGGTTCAATGACATGTTTCAAGGTCACTGATTGCACGTGATATATATCAAATTACGTTTTCTGGAATTTGCTGACGTAACGTTTCCAATTACATGGTGGTCAACAAAATCTGATGTGGGTTCAATGAAACAGATATTATCGTATTTCAAGCGTTTTCGATTGCGTACATGTTCAATCGAAAAAATCCGAGATGAATAATCCCCCACTACTGTTGATAAAAATATAAAAACGGAATACAATATCATAGTAGACATTCCCTTATCAAAATGAGTAATACCCAGTCCAAATTTGACTTGTCAAGCGAATATTTTTGCAAAGAAAAATCAAAAGTAGTGTTAGGTGAAAGAAAATTCCCTTTAAATAAATCCAAATGTAAATTTGTTGATGTAAATCTTTCAAATGAATTGAATTTCACCCCATGTATTGAAATTGCTGGAAATAAGGGAGATCGAGTGATTTTCTTAGAACACGAGTGGAAGCAGTTTTTGACACACGAAGGAGTCATTACCAATTATTTTTACTCACCTGATAAACTGAATGCCATTGAGGATGATAAATTTACCATTGAGTTTATCCAATTATCAAATGGGCAAGTAGTCAAAATAAAGAAAGATCATTCCTCCGTGTACTTGAGATTCGAAACAGTTTGCAAATTATGGGAACTCCTACCCCTAATTGACTATAGAGTCGATATCTTGAAAAGACAACATTATGAAGAGTACTTTCAAATTTTGAAAAACGGACTGTGCAAGCTGAGTGGTGATGTGTTACAGAATGCAATAGATTTGCTTCAGCCAGAGATGAACCATAATAGTGAAAATATTAGTTCAACTCTGGAATTCATTTATCTTTACCCAGAAGTTTTCAGTGATGAGTTTTCTGATAAAACCATGAATAAAAGGGTGACAATTGATGAAAGTCATAATAATAGTTATTTATTGTATAAGTGTTTAAGATATCATTTTATTTGCGTAAGAATGTTTAAACGCGAGAGCGAAGCTCGAGCTTTTAAATTTCTTAAGCAAATAAAATGTATCTAAAACACGCATGCAATACAACGTTTTATTCACAATCACATTCATTTAGAATCAGAATCGCGGAAATTTTTCATCACAAAATGATTTGACGTTTTGCTCTAAAGCGGCTGTCACCTCCTCAAAAATCATTGAAATAACATACAAAAATATCGGGAGGTGTTGAATGGTTGCTATGTATTTTTGATTGTTTATCGACTCCATTTGTAAAAATTTGTGAAGTTGGTGAAAAATGCAAGAAAATAATTCTGTTGCTGATATAATCCTTGAGGAAGCTGAAGAAGCAACACACCAATTATTGCCTGCCAAGTCCAGGGAACATTATGAAAAAGTATTTTCCGAATAACGAAATGTCTGTTAATATAAATGTTAATGTTAATATTAATAATAAATAAGTAAAATATGATTGATATTCAAGATTGTATTTTTCATTATTCCACTAGTGGAATAAAGTAATTTCATTATTCCACTAGTGGATAAAGTGGTACTTTATACGGTTCATAAGTGTGGATAAAACTTCAATTATAAGGTGATTGTGGATAAAAGTTATTATATGTACAAATGAAAATTTGCATACAAGGATGCTCGAAAAACTAATTGGATGTATGCAGCAATCGATAGAATGCGATTCAACAGGCGAATAGCAGAAACCTCGAATATCATAACCCCGGTTTCGGATTCAACACATAGACAATTAATTTTCAATCAAAGATTTTGTAATTAATTTATAGTGTATTTATTGTATAAATAAAATTGTTTTGTGAATATAAATTGTTTTATTCAAAAAGTATCATACAAAATCATTTTTTGATATCCATGAATTATATTTATTGCTTAGTCCTAACCATTTTATGTAGAGTTTGTCACCCTTTTTTCTAAGAATTTTCTCAACCAGAAACACATCATGATGTTTAACTTTTTGGAGTTCTTCCTCATAAAATCCGCCTTGTATGTCAACATCATCTTGATCTTTAAGAAAATATACTGCAGGATTTGACTGATAGACTTTTCTCACGACGAAAATTTCATTAGACCAGTTTGGAGTATACCCTTTAGCAAATGCCTCTCGGTGTTTGCTTATTCTTACGTGATCATTGATTTTGAATTTTCGTTTTCTTGGATCTACGGTTTTGATGTGACTATAAGCGTTTTTGAGTAAATACTTCTCATGACACTTTTTAACGTCTTTGGGCTTCATTCCTATTGTTCTGTGAACAGAATTGTTATATTCAGAAACTATTTCTGGTAGAATATCCAACCATTGGTAGGTTCCTCGTAGGCTGAATTATTTCCACATTCTATTTTTCAAAGTTCTGTTTACTCGTTCAACTATGCTAGCTTTCAAATTGGAAAAAGTGCTATGATGGTTGATTTTACACTCATCCATCAACTGTTTGAATTTTATATTATAGAACTCGTTTCCCATATCCGTTTGTAGATTTTTGGTTTTAACTTTCATATCTCTCAAGTAGAGTACAAATGAGAGCGCTTTGGGAGGAGGGCCTATACAAATGAGACCGCTTTGGGAGGGAGCTCTATAGAAATGAGACCGCTTTGGGAGGGAAATAATTTTTAGATATCAAATTACGTTTCATGGAATTCGATGACGTCACATTTCCGGTTGCAAACATGTATGAACAAATCTAAATTTTAAGGTGCCCCCATTAAAAAATTTCAAATTGATACAATTCCTAAATTCAAGAAATAAAGTCCAGATATGATAAGGTGCAATGAAATCCATCCCCAAAATTTAACTTCTTCATAATCATTGGTTTCCCAAGACTGTCATAGCAAACATGAGACACCCTGTATATGATTATCAAAGGTAATAGATAATTTTTACAAGTATTGAATATAATGCAAGACAAAATTGTCTAGTTGCAAAAATTTATAGTATTAATTCACAAGATTCAAATTTGCAGATATTAATTTTTATCAAATGACTTCCACTCATTTGTTTCCAGGATATGCATATTTTGTTTCATTTCCAGTATTATAATATCAGAATTCTCTCAAATTACAAGTTCAATGGATTGCATTATGCCAAATATTTCAAATATCTAGACTTGCATTGATTTGCATATTAATCTATAACAATTCCAGGATATGAGTTTCTTGTTTCATTTAGAGTATTGTAATATTAGAATATGCTCAAATGACAAGTTGAATGAATGCTACAAAAAATCTGTGAGAATTAAAAATTGTTAATTATGCAATGTCAGTGATTTTCCTCAATTGTTCATAGAAATATAATCAATAAATTGACTCCTCCCATTAAGTAACAAAGGAATTCATTCATTGGTTTGTTTAGGATTGTGGAGTATTTCTATAGGCTGAAAATATAAGTTCTATGAGAATATGCTTTTTAAAATCAGGTATTGGTTCATTATTGGAAATGGGTGATGTTCTGCCCCACATTTCTAAGTATGAAAGTTAATAATATTTAAAGGCAATTATAAACAATTATTATAGTTGAGTCTTTACTTGAACGAGAACGAACAAAAGTGAGAAAAGTGAAAAGTGAAAAATTATATTCAAAAGTGAGAAAATGAAAACAAAAATCGCCAATGCTACAGGGCAGATGTCCCCCAAAGCCCCCAAGAAGCAGCTTCGCTTGATTTCCCATTTCAAGAAGCTCCCCAGCCAAAATGGATTTGAAGTAGTGAAATCTCCAGCCGCTTCCAGTATCGGGAGCGAGATTCAGATCTTGGACGGATCATTCTCCAACTTTCGCCCCATAAATGATAAGAGGACATTCAGACCGCTGCATCACTCAACACCAGCCCCAGTCTACGAGGATATAAGTGATGTTAGTGATCTGGATGAAAGTTCTATCCAAATCGACAGTGAAATGGTGGGTGAGGGGGACGAGAATGAAGAACGGCACGATGATTATGAAATGGTGAATGAAGAGCGGGAAATGGAGGCTGATAACTTGGAGGCTGATAACTTGGAGGCTGATAACGTGGAGGCTGACAACTTGGAGGCTGATAACTTGGTTGAACAGGACCTGTATTATACGACGGCAGACTCTCTCGATGAAACTATTCAAGAGGAAGTTGAAAACAAGCATTTGCTTGAATTCAACAACCTCGTGGATAGTTTCATGAGGGAGAAACAGGCCAAGTTATCAGCAGCGATGAAGAAGTTGAGGAAGCACCGGCGGATTGTTCGACACTTGGAGAAAGATATAGCAGATTTGCAACAAACGATTCAGTCACGTACTGTTATTTTTTGAAACCCTCTGAGTAGCAGAAGCTACTTGGGGGGTTGCAAATCTGCTGTATCTTTCTCCAAGTGTTAAACATTCCGCTGGTATTATATTTGTATATATTATATTTTTATTATTTATAGTTTTATTTTGTATATATTCCCATATTTTAACCTTTTACATATTATTCCTATATTTTAACCATTTACACTTTTTTATATAATTTTTATCTATATACATTTAATAAAAATAAATAGAATAGTATCTGTGATGTTTTCATTATTTATTCTCATGATAAAAATTAAATATATTTTTACTTCATTGGAGGTAGAGGTATATTATTGAAATATGTTCAAGACAGTGAGCAAAATATATTTATAAATAGTAGCTCACCAAGCATTCGTTCATTGAATGCTATTCTGAAGTAATCCTTTCCACACACAAATAAACAATAGCATTCACTTCCCACACCAAAATCAAAACTTGAACGCTCGAATTTTTTGTATATCTGATTTTCACTTTCCATAATCTTTTTTGGTTGTGGTAATAACACTTTGTCAAAATCACGATTATAGCAGCGTTTTCAAAAGAACAATATCAGTTTCTACACCAAATTTTCACCAAAAACAAAATTTGAACACTTGAATTTACATCATGTTTTTTTATCGGTATAATTTTTACTTTCCATAAGATTTTTTGGGTGTAAAAACACTTTATCGTAATCATAATTTTTATAGCTGAGTTTTCAAAAAATACCTTGAACATAAATATTATTCACTCAGCGAAATTTCAAATGACACAGACTCCAACCGACGTCAGAAATTCAACGGTCATGTCTTCTTCTCTCTATAAATTTTTTGGTTTCTTTGAGGCGCATTCAGCCAGCTCACTTAGCTCTTGTTTCGTTCAAGGTGCGTTCAGCCAGCTCACACAATTGGCATGGCTGTTGCTCACACAATGAGGGTTTTCTATATTTTTTGTGACACCAGATGTCGCAACGTAGGCGTCAGGTCTAAACAACTGTCAAATTGTACTGAATATTATGACCGTGAAACTTTGTCCATATTGCACCGTACAGGTAGCAGAAAAGGGCAATAAAATGATGAGAGAGAGAGAGAGAGACCGTGAAACTTTTTACGGAAAATGTATCCTATTCGCACCGTTTTAAAATATAAATATGGATTAAGGACAAAGAAAAGTACCTATCTGAATTAAAGATTGAGCTCAAACGTACAAGACAAGCCACTATTTCAATCGTGTTTTATCTCTCAAGGGTAACTTATACTTATACTTATACCCTTGAAAGATGATTAAATAAAAAAAATAATCGTCAGATGACTGACCTTACGCTATAGTGCTGCCACCTCGCGGATCTTTGTTACAGAAAAGCCTCATTGACATGGCTCTTGCTTCATTCAAGGTGTGTTGAGCCAGCTCACAGAATAGAGGCATTAGGAATCAGGACTATACTGACATCCGACTAGAAATAGTGGTATAAGTGAATTTCTTTGACGTATCAAATCATATTTAGCTAGAATAGACGTATCCAGTTTGGATTTGTTCACACATATTTGAGAATATACAAAACCAAAATCTGTGCTGGTACAAGATGGTTAATATTATTATTATTTGCCGATGCACTCCAGTAATTAATTTTCAATTTTAGAAAAACCTGAAGAATAGGTACCAAATATGATACTTTACCCAAAATCTGATATCTTACATCATTTCAAGAAGTACGGAATACGAATAATTCAAATAATCTATATTTGTGTATAATAAAATTTATTCAGGAAATTGATAATTATAATTGTTGCATAACATACAGGATCTTGTTAAGCACACTGTTCCTAATGATTTTGTACAGTCATTGCAGAATATAGAGCGTTCAAGGATATAATCCATTGTTCCCGAGTAATGGTTTGACACTTGTTCACATATTATATTGTAGTCGTAGAAACATACGATACACATTTTCCTGTCTCTTTCCAAACTCGGGATGAAGTAGTATTCACTTATGCACATACTTTGGAATACACTTGTTGAAACAAATTCCAAACTTCCAATAATTTGAGTTTGTGCAATTTTATCATCGACTTCTTCAGGGTCACAAATGATTTCATCACAATCTGATTCGAAACCTAAATCAACCTCGTCAACTTCCATGGTTAATAGATATTAATCACACGAAGAGATGATCAAATATATACAAAATGTAAAAATTTCGGAGTGGAATCAAGTGACACTTGCTGTGTTAACAAATATCTACAATAACCTACTTACTCAGAATTTGTAACATCTAGGTGTTCACATTACTGATGACTTGACATATCGTTTTAAGGTTGATGAGTACACGCGGAAGTCATTGATGATGTTTCTTATTACAAAACATGTTCAGTCACTTAAGAAATCTGAGATGGTTCAATGACTCTTCTCAAGGTTAGTGATTATGTTTCCTGAGATATGCTGACTTGGCATTCCCCACTCATATTGAATTTAGATTTGCTGAGTGGGTATTCCCCGTTCCACTAATTAGTTTTCGATATATAAAGAATGAAAAAGCATTATAGTGTCATCATTATGTCAACATATTCAACAAAGAGTTCAGTTAGTGAAAAAAGTTTGTGCTGTGTATGTAGAAGAGTAGCTGTTCGTTTTTTACCAAGTAATTATTGGTCCAGCCAACCAAAACTCGGAATCGGAGTAAATTGTATAGTGATAATGTTTACGAAGTGGGTACAGTTTTTATTTTTATGCTTCATTGCCTTATGTTCTTATATTTACATCTTTGTGTTGTATGACAATATTCATAGTGTGTATGTGAATGTATAACGTATATAATTTTACTGCTTTTATCACTCATAAATTATGATAGTACCAAATGGTCTAGTACTTCAAAATTTTTGTAGTTCAATTTTCACATCGAATATTTCTTAGAATATGAACACTTTGTCAATGAGATTCTATCTTCGACAATAAAGTACAGTTTGATTTGATTTGATTTGTTCATTCTGTTTGGATACCAGGCCGATAATAATTTATACCAGATTCATAGACGACCCCCGAGGAATACTGAACTCACCAGTTAGGAATTTT
This sequence comes from Chrysolina haemoptera, assembly GCA_958298965.1. Taxonomy (NCBI): domain Eukaryota; kingdom Metazoa; phylum Arthropoda; class Insecta; order Coleoptera; family Chrysomelidae; genus Chrysolina; species Chrysolina haemoptera. The sequence continues at coordinate 23,914,330 of OY282585.1, read as the reverse complement.
TTAAACCATGGAAAGTTGGGATTGTGATGAATATCCGACCTATACACCCGATTTGAATAGGGATATCATCAGGTGCCCACCCATTGGTTCAACTAGGACGGAGAATAGGTGGTTCCGAAGGGAGGAGAGGCTCCGTCATAGTCGCCTGGAGAAAGGAGAGAATCAGCAAGTTCCTGACGCCAATGGGGTGGAAAATTTGGAAAGTTGGGATTGTGATGAATATCCCACCTATATACACGATTTAAATAGGGATATCATCAGGTGTCCACCCATTGGTGCAACTAGGACGGAGAAGAGGTGGTTCCGAAGGGAGGAGGGGCTCCGTCATAGTCGCCTGGGGAAGAAAAAGTTTTAGGAATGTAATCAACTGTCCACCCATTGCCAAGTAGGACGGAGAAGAGCTGGTTCTTGAACAGGGATATCATCATGTGCCCACCCATTGGTTCAACTTATACCCGACTTGAAAGGGATATCAGCAGGTGCCCACCTATTGGTACAACTAAGACGGAGAAGAGCTAGTTCCGGAGGGAGGAGAGGCTCCATCATAGTCAACTATTGCAGATATAATATACATATACATATATATACTAATGAATAAATAATCCTCTAATACGTATGCTTTTTTGAAATCATCAACTCATATATAACTATAAGAAATGGTATTCTATTTTTAGTTTGAATGAAGCGTTCAACATGTTCATGAATATTATAATTTTACAAGCTATTTGGAAAGGTGTTCTCCTCATACACCAACCTCATTATGTTGGTGATGTTTTCATATGCTTCGATAGTAATGGTACATGGAACGAAACTCTGCCCTCCAAGTGGGCGAGGATGATTCCTTTCGAATTCAATAATCCGAGAACTCTAAAAAGTTCAATACCAGCCAATAGCACAGAATATAAGTTATTGATGAGAAAAAATAATTCTATTGAACAAACAGAGAGAATCAAGTTACACCCCTCACCACCATCAGTTAACATTAGAGATGATGCAGACTATAAAATAAATCATTTTCTAATTTACTACCTAGGTGTGTGCTCCTCAGTGATCCTTGTCTTTTCACTGAAAGAAACTGTTCAAAAAATATGGAAGGTGTTCACAGCTTAATTGATCTTATAACCAAACATGAGAAACACCTCCTGCCATTACACATGTTGACTGAAGATGAACGGTGACAATTTCTACTACAATATTTGATTTGTAAAGCTAAGCCCTGGGAACTTCTTTCAGCATGGTACAAACTACCAGATGAATATAGGAACAAGTTTGAACTACAGGTTCAGCTACCTTGCTTCATTCATCATAATCGACCTGAGTGGGAGGAGCATGTAGATGGTCCACCACCTCCACAATCAAGATGTTATTTATGCTTAAGTAGTTTGAAGTGATATGTATTTAGGGTATTTAAATAAAAAACATTATTCGATATCATCGTTTTATTAACCAATTAAAGATTCCTAATTCATTATTCTATCAAATTATCTGACATCAATAGTAATAGATCCAACATTGCGTTACTATCTCTCGCATTTAATTTATGATGACCCCAAGCTAATGTTTCCACATTATTGGGTAAAACAAATATTTTGTCATCAGTAGATGATAGCGCAATTTTGTTTCTCAACTCCGTGTAAATGGTGTGTAAATGAGAAGTAAAAACATACATTTTGCGTAAGATAGTGCCACCTGTTTCAACAATTCGAATATAATCTGAAAATTGAATTGTATTCTCTATCACATTTTTAGTAACACCTTTTGCCTTTTTCATCACTGTAGTGCTCTTGACGCAATATGCTTTCGCACCTGTACCATAAAAACATTCTATTGGTGATCCGGAGAATTCATCTTTCATCTTACCGACCACTGATGTCGTTTTAGAAATATTGTGAATATTGTCCTGTTTAAAATTAGATGTATCAAAGTATTCCATGTTTTTTCTAATATCATCGTATACATTTTCTGTGAATATCTCCAGAATCAATGAATCAGTATCTGTGTGACAGAGATTCGCTTTCTTACCATATTTTGTTTTTATGTAACCATAATAAAAATCATGTATTACTGTTTTTGAAATATCCAAAATTGAAAATCCTACATAAAGAGGCTTGTCATATGTCACAGTTAGTTTTTCCATTTGGATAGCTACTAAATTCTCATCGAACACTGTACACGATTTGAAATGAGGTTTTGCTATAAACCTTCCAGCTCCCACAGATCCCGGCATATTTTTCCAGTGACCACATAGTTTAATGTCTTGTCTCTCATCTACATTTTCCATAGTTTTTCCAAATATCGAATTTATGATGAATTTGAAGAGATCGCGTTCAAATTCATTTTTGGCTGAATTCCGGAGATAGGTATTCAGGTCAATATATAACTTCAACCATGCTGATTGTGAAAACTCTAAAACTCTTTGTATTTTCTTCAATTTCAACCCATATTTCAAACACTGTTTCAAATTCCTATAGTGTAAGATGTATCGTTCCTTAAACATCAAATTTGGGGTCAACTTGGAATATTGGCTTCCTGGAGGTTTAATATTCTCAGGACAGAAAGGAAGGTCATTATGATCATCATGTAAGTTCGGTGGATAGTCCAAATCAACTTCCGAAACATATCCTTTTGATGATTCGTCCCCAATTTTGAAGCAGTCGAAATTGTTCAGCTCATACTGCTCAAGCCATCTAAAATCCCGCATTGGAAGATATTCACTCATAGCAGCTCCATACAAATTTGTTGCATCTAGATATAGAATGAATGAATTTGGCTTGGAAGGATCATAAGTTGATACAAATGGATTATTAGCTATAGCCTTTCTTTTGCTACATTGGCTTACCCCAACACGAATTCCTCTCTTGAAAAAGTGAACCATATCAATATCAGTTAGGAGCTCTAGTTCGACTTTAGTTAAACGCAACATAGCGTCCCAACTGAGTGAAGGAGCGGTCACATACTGGGCTGGATCTAGTTTATATTTTTCCAAGCACACAACCCTGAAATTCTCGAAGACATCTGCTAATAGTAGAACATCTGATTTCAAGTAAATATCGCAGTATTCTCCTAGAGTTGAACATCCAAATTCCTGCCATACTTCACAAGCTCGATCATAATCCTCTCGGGATATATATTTGGCATTCAGAATATCGAAGAATTCAGATTGATTTGGTAATGTAGTTTGGTCCAATTTTTCATACGAGTCAACATATGAATAAGGAAATATACCTTTGCGTCTTATCATTTCAAATTTTCTATTATCTAGAAAATATTTCCTCACCTCACGACATTGGGATGGTTCCAGTGTTTTGCTCAGCTTATCTAATGATTTGGATAAGAAACGGAAAGAATCGACAAATCTCAGAGAGATGTATTTATCTCGAATTTTGGGATTTTCTGATTTTTCAACCAAATATGATTTGGTGAATGAAATATATTTCTCTTTGTTTTGGGCAATCACTGAAATATTCTCATTATTCGAAGACAGTTTTTTTATGAATAGATGACAATCATAATTCGTTAAATTATGGAAGAAAACAGGAATGAATTTCACCAGCTTATATTGCAAATTACATCTCAAGTGAGCACTTGCACGGTACACACCAGTCAAGTGACAGTGATCTCGGACTTTAATGTCTTCAGGTTTATAAAAGTTACCACAAATATGACATTCTGTAGAAATCTGAAATTCTTTCTCTTCTTTTTCTGAAAGTGGTAACATTTCTTTGAAGTGCTTGTTATATAACTTCAAAACGAGCTCATCCAGCATCTTAACAAAAACCTCAGCACAATCAACCCCACGATATTGTACAAACTCTGAGTATTTGTCATCAAAATTACACTTCACGTAAAAACCAAATGAATACGGCTCATGTTCGTATGCTTTTAATGTGAATGAATGCTCATCGGATGGCTCATTGTGGTGAATAGGTTTCAGCAAACTCTCAAAATCTGCATAAATCACAAAAGGAACAGGAAGTTGTTTTTCGAAATTTGTGAATTTGAGAATGTTTCCAGGCACGACCTCACCATACTTGTTTAAGATCATATCTGGTTTAGGGAGTAGCACACATAGGTGATTACAATCATATTGTTGATGAGTCGTCAGTTTGTTGCTAGTTGGAAAGAATTGGAGACAGCCATCACAAGTATATACACGGCCTTTATGCTTTGATTTTTGCCGTGATACCAACTTCGATAAATCTGTCATGAGGCAGTAGTGGTTATTTCCATCAAAATCAGCTATCAGTAGAAGATTCACATGAGTTGCAGATCGATGTGTTGTGAAATGTAAGGGCCCCACAATGTTGGTTACCATTTTTCCTTCCTTGAATTTAGTATCTATTCCAAAAACATTGATAGATATATTATTCATTTTTTCAAATTTGGAAATATCTTTCAATTTCACTGGAAAATCAATTCCTTCAAAACTCAGTAAAGTAGTATAATGGGGATATGAAGATGGGCTCGATGGATCTTCATTCGAAGGGAAAATTGCTGCTATAATGGACCAAGCGAAGCAAGCATTATCAAAGTTCTTCATATTCAGAACGGCCTGTTTCATATTAATTGCTTTTGGTAACTTGACATAAGAGGACGCTGATAATGGATTATATGTGTTCATATTCACATCGAGATACCAAATCTTTTGTAATGACCAGCCTGAATCCCTTTCCTGGAAGTCTGACGCCTTTGAAATCATCTCATCTTTGAATTCCTCATAGATGAAATCCAAGTCAGTGGAATACGTGACAATTTTGTTCTTTGTATTGAAGGATTTCATATCACTTAACTCTTTCTCAGGTATGATATAATGCCCAAATAATTCAAAATTTATTTTCAAGCCTTGTTTTTCCTCCAAGTATTCAGTGATTATATTCAGAACTCTCGGTTTAATTTCTTCCATGAAGTTAACATAATCAACATGTGTTCCACTGCTTTTGAATCGATAACTTGCAATTCTATTCTTGAATGCGTGTTACAATTTTTTGATATCGTCTTCCACCACCGATGAAATATTGGCATGCAACCTTTTTCTGGACGGTAAAGCGCTGGTGGATGCATTACTCAATTTAATTTTTTTTGCTGGTGCACCATCAGCTTCTTTGGAAGGACAGCTTTTTTGCAAATGTCGACGTAGGTTATCGATTCTTGAAAAAACTCTTTTACATTTACCACACTGCATACTTCACCAAGCTTGATAACAGCATTACTAACTGTACTCTTAATGCTCCTTATAATAATATATTACGCTTAATATGCGTTTGCGCATTGTTGATGTTTCTGTAGTGGACCTTGTAGGAAAACATCTGGTGTCCAGACAACCGGAAGCTATGAGGTTAATGAACTGTCGAGTCATCAATCTGAATCATCGCAGGTGTTGGAGGTCAATGACCTTCAGGGAAACGTGATACGACTTGTCGAGAAAAGTCCTGACTTATTAAATTTCTGTAATAAAAACCTCAAAATAAAATTCAATTCTTTTAGAATATGTTTATTTAGATGTATCCATTATATACATTTGATATAGAGAATAAACATTTGAAAGTGCACATATGCAATTATCTTTAGTATGATGAAAACAACTTGCTTCAGATGCTCGCAAACCGGATTGTTCTTCAAATTCTATGACTGGTTGCTGGGTAAATTGTTTGAGGTATTCCGCTTTTTCCTTTCCTTAAACAAAAATAGTATCCACTCCTTCAGTGAGCCTCTTCATTATGTTTCCAAACTGGTGTAATGGTGTGAATCCATCATTCCAATCACACAATGGTGGTTATGCATCAACCAAGTGGCCTGACTATGGAATTTCGGAGGAAGCATGTTCAATGGAAATGGAGGTTTGAAAACATAGTGGAAGACTCTACTTCCATCAAATGCAGCCAATTCTTTCGTTAAAAATTTATTATTTTCGATCTTAAAACCTTGCACATCTATCACCAAAATCATATTTTCAAATTGATGAGTTTCCTTATAAGGGATTGCTTGGAACTGTATGACTCAATCAATTCTTTAAGGACTTTCAGGTTCTTATGGTGTTGCTTCAATCTTCTTCTGTACTCTGATATCATCTTCGAACTGATGTTTCAAACATTTCAGTCTGTATATATATAACAACATGTCAAGCATGCGCATTAAAATTGCCTAACAATTTTCGTCAACGGATTATATGAAAATTCTTTCTCATGTAGAATAAGGCAGTAGGCAGTTACATTTTTGGGTGTAACTTCAGCTGTTTCAATTTCAATTCTGAGTACTATGGAACCGGTCTGAATCGGTTCTTTTTGACGTGAGCAATCGATGTGAACCAACGGTGCCATTTTGAATTCATTTGGATTGAAAATAGGTTGGTTTGATTTAAGATGATAGTAACTCTCTTGGAAATTGACATACATTTCATATAGTTTTGCAAACTTATTGTTTTGAATTCAAGATTCAAGTCATTGTAAGGGTATCGTTCAGAATTCAGAAATACTCTGATATTACTCAGATTGCAGTGATTAAATGTGCTCATATCAGTGGTAAGCTTTTCTTTTTTAGCTTGTTGAAATGCAATAATAATATTTCGAGGAGTTTCAACCTTTGTAGTCGTTTTCACAGCCCAAGTGTGTCTTGTTGTTTCATTCAGAGAAGGGTACTCAATCAATTCCCAGCTTCTGAATTTCAGAGGTAATTCAACATTGCTTTTAATGATTTTATTTAATCGTAGTTGTTCCTGAATACTCGGTGTCACATGAGGGACACACCAACTCAGCTTGCTTATGCTCACTTTGGGGTTTTCAGAATCATCTATGCTAATCACGGCATCCAAATCATGGCTTTCACGAATCAAAACTAGTTCCTGTCTCATATTTATCATAATTTTCCGAAAGTCTTCAAAAAAGCCAGCCCATAACTTGAGCGGAATACATACGTTGAAATTCCCTTCACCATCAACTAATATTTTATCACCTGCATCACGTTTAGGAAACCAACCAGCGTTTTGCAAAGAAATACTTTCATTTTCATTCATAGACAAATAATTTTTCATCGTTGATACTAGTCCAATGTTCCTGACAGAGACTACCACCACACCATTCAGCTCATATCGTAGTTCTCGGAATAAGAAAGATATTGCGTTGTTTATGAATTTTATTTTCGTAATTGAATCCCTATCCGGCCTTGTGAGCTTTCCCTCAATGTAGATATATGAATTACAAGGTAATGTATATGCATCCAAGTCCTGAATTGGAATTCTTATTTCATCATTATATTTGATTTCATTGGTAATATATGGCTGATATGTATGAAACTGATAATCTTCGATTGTGTTGTCAATAAAATAATAAAATAAAAGTTTCATTCGTGATTTGTAGCAGTTCCATTATATCAAAAGTTCAAACCCCAGAGATTTCAAATATTGTTTGTTTTTTGGTGTTAGTAATTCGGCAGTTGCTTCCAAACTGTTTTCCAAAGTCCGCTTCGTCTTCTTTTTATAGGGTTGTTGGAATTCTGGTTTTTCAAATCTCCACACCATTATTCAGAACGTCTTTCTTCTCAAATGTAATCTAACAGTTACATCTTCGTTTCGAAAATCGATCAAATTGAAATTTTGATCCACAACTCTCACAGTGATGTTGTTGATTGTCTTGACAGTGACGGGAAAATACAGAATGTTCAATGGAGTTTCAACTATTTTATACCCTCGTGGCACGGTTGGAAAGAACTAATGAATCATATGCACTGGATTACCATTCAGAAATGAAGCCATCGCAATATTACAATCAATGCAAATTGTATTGATTGAGAGAATTTTCACTTCATGGTCTGATTTGTAGATGCCGTTTGCATTGAGTATTTTCTTCTCGAATCCCAATAAATGACCAATGGAATTTTGTACTGAAAAATTGATTTTGATGTTTGTCCGAATGATCACTTTTGAAGTTGTCCAGTTTGGGTCGATGGATATCACATCTTCATTGTTGCTAGTCATCTGTTTAATGATGAGATCAACAATATCTGTTACATCATAAAACCCTTCAGGAATGACATAACTGAATTCATCGTGTTCACCCCATACCAAAATATTGTTCAATTTTGTTTCGTTTGGAATGACATTGAACGAATCAAAATTTGCCAAGCCTATCTCATATTCCGCACCATCGTCCAGATAAATTGAGTAGTATGACAAAGCCGGTTTCGCCTCATTAATTTGAATTTTCGCTCTCGATGGCATCTGGCCATCGAGATCTCCGCCATTTTGGTTCTTCGGCGAAGTTCTTCAGCAACCCCCCAACGCCGAAGAAGGTGGGGGGAGGGTTGCGGAAGAAAAAAAAAATAAAAAATTTTTGTCCCCGAGTGGGGCTTGAACCCACGCCTATTGGCATGGCAGCCCAGTGCGCTACCAATGAGCCATGACGGTTCCATACTAATGTCGATTTAAAACTCGTAGCTTTGATAATGGGAAAAAAAAGCCGATTGGCGGCAGTCGCAATAAACATGGCGGTGTAGGGTGTAGCGTGTGGGGGTTGAGAGAGAGAAAAATTGCAGGTACATGATAGGCGTAGAGAGCAATTGGGTGTGTGGGAGAAGAAAAAAACGACCTCATGTGATTCGTTGTGTCGAAAAAATGGCCGTCGAAGCAACGCCCCCCTGCGGTACATGATAGATGCAAAGAGCGGAGGGCGGGGGGCGGGCGGGCGGGGAGATCAAAACGACCTCATGTGATTCGTTGTGTCGAAAAAATGGCCGTCGAGAGCCCCACGCCTACGATAGCAATGGCCGCCGCTGGCCGCCGTCGAAGCATCTCTCTCGACTTAGAACAGGCAGCAACATGTCCAGACTTGAGTTGGAATTCCGAGAATCGTGTGTGACGTCACCATGAATGAACATCTGGTGTTTACTGGCGAGCGGCGTGTGTGATTCTAGGAAATGATGACTCAGCGAAATCGAGACATGATTTGGTCTTGGACTTGTTTATCGCTCCACAGCTTAAGTAAACAACCACATCCGGTGGTTGTTTACCCAAGACCATTATTTTCGAGAAATGTCGGCATGAGACACGATTTGGCCTTGGATCCCACGGTCTGTGTCACGTCGACAGAGAGCACACACACACACACATGTTGCATTTTGCAACTCAAATGAAACAAACAGATATGCGTATATTTTTATTAGACTTCAGTGCCAGCGGCGTAGTATGATACACTATCATTATCGATTAAAAAATATTTTTGACGTATAGCTTTAATGAACTTATATATAGATTCGGATATTTGAACACTCAGAATCATTGTCACAAATAACATAAACCACTCGTAAAGTGTCGGCTCACATTTGGCAAGCTCCGCGGGAGGATGACCTCCAGGAGCTTGCATCGCGGCATACAGGATGGGCTGAGGGGACCTCGAAGTTCTGCAAGACGTCTTCAGCGGGAACCACTGCGTATCGCTATGGGTGTGATTGACATAGATCTTTCGCAATCGGTACGATGAGACGTTCAGCGGGATTTCGGCTTTCAACACAGGCAAATATTCATCATTGGCTAGCGCCTGAGTCATTCTCGTCCAGTTAGAAATGCTCGAATTCTCGTGCAAATATGATACCAATACCTCACTGCACTCATATGGTGGGCTAATTACAGTACGTTCGACAGAACGGCTGCTAGAATTATATAGTTTGTCATGACGGTATGACTGCTCAACATACACTGAGAAACGACGTATATATCACTCAAATATATATACACTGAGAGACACATACACCATTGCTCAATGTGCATGGCCCTCATGTTGATTGACCGAGAGAGATTTCATACTTGAAACAAATATGCACATATTTATTTCAAACATGAAATCACGCGCAGCCTCTCAATCGCCAGTGTGCGGCGGCAAAACCATTTGACTTTGGGGGAAATGTTTGGTGTATAGTTGCGAAAAATACACCAAGCTCTTTCCCCAAAACCAAATAGCTTTGAACGACCATTTTTGCCATTCACTCTGTCACTCTCTCATTCGCAAAATAAATCGAGAAAATTGGTTTAATACATCTATTAATACATAATAAAAATACAATACAATATGATTAATAATAATAATAATAATAATATATCAAACATTGGTTCTTCTTCCTTGGCTGTTGTAGTTGGCGCCGGTGAAACGTCGTGGATCGGTGAATGCTGCTGCCCATTTCCCATCGTCAATTTGCATATTTTGAAAGCGTTTATACATATGCAGCTTTTGTTCGTACTGCGATATTTGCGCCTTGAGTTCACGCAAATTTTGCAAGTGCCGATGGAGAAGAGTGTCGCCGCCACTGCCGACGTGTTTCACCATATCAGGTGCGACGATATCCATTGCCAAATATCGAAACAATGTCTCACAGCACAATGCACTTCTATGTCTCCAGATGCTATATGATTTAAATACAACGGGCTTTGCTTCTCGAGTGGCGGTGGAGGGGTTGTGACGACTGTACTTGTAGTGGCGGCAATATCGACAATGTGTGGCCTTCTAGGCAGATCGAGCACACACTTTAGCAGAAAATCGAATTTTTGATTTCCCTTCACATATACCACATCAGCTTCGAGGATGGGGCGCAGCACTTCTTGGATGTTGTTCTCGTTTAATTCCACATAGCCATCGGAGTATGGAATGCCGTGGATATTCCTTTCCAAATATCTCGCTTGGCGTTTATCATTTTCGCTCAGCTCATGGAATGGCACGACGGCTTTGAATAAAAAATGGTTCGTGCGTTGCCCGTCGGTGATGGCAAGTTCTTTTGGCTGGAACTCACCACCCACACAGAAACCCTGGATATCACAAGCTACGAGCTTCATCTTGGCTGACTGACTGATCAACTGAATCACTGAACGTTTGGCTAACAACTAACGCTGAATTTGAACTGATGCGCTTCGAGCGCGTTCCCCCCACCACCCCCCCACTCTTCTTGTTGTTTTCCTATCCATAGGCTTATGCTTCCTTGCGACGCGCATTCAACCAGCGCTCCACCCGCCGATCTTGCAGGCATATGACAGATGACGTATGACTTGAAGTGTTTTGTGTCTTATGACAGACGACGTACGATCTCACTTAAAGGCAAGTGTTCTATGACGTAATCGTGCACTATTACACAGTACGCACGACTATTAGCTGGGAACCCAACTGTGGCTTCTATGTCAAGTTTGACATCGACGGTGGACGATTTCATGAATTCCGCTCTCCGTGAGCAATCGATTACGAAGATGGCGGCTCGATCCTTGAATGCATCGTAATCCAGCAGAGGGCGTTTCTGGGGACAATTCGCATAGCTTGGGTAGAATTCCGTATAGGCGCGATGAGCTTCCACAAAGTTGTTTCTGTCAAATTGCAAGCGCATGCGTTCATGCGGGTAATTGTCACTGTTCAACGTTAGGCGTATGTCTCTGATGTCAACGTGGTCAAAGTAGCTGGAATCTCGTGCAACGTTGTCCATTCGATTTGTTTGGAAGGCGACAATGACGAATCGGGGGCTCTCCACTGCCGTACAAGTTTTGACAGACCATATTTCTTTGGTGGAACCAGGCGTGAGTGCAGGCAGTTCGTGCATATCCCACTTGCGGAACGAGATAACCACAGGTTTGTCAGTCTTTATGGATTGCAGCAGCTGCAAGCGAATATCGTCATTGGGAATGACGTTTTTGACTTTGAGCACGATGCTATTGATCGTCAGGGTGGCTGTGGTTGCGACCTGCGGATTCGCAATCTCCTCTATAACCATGCAGTTGTTGTCGTTTCTGCTTCTCACCAAACGAATGCACTGTCGTCCGATTGTGGCATATCTGTAGTCGTGAAATATGCCAAACAGATGTTTAAGCGGAATCCACATGGCGAACGAACCGTCGTTGGCGTTGCGAATAGCTCCACCTGGATACGTCCATCCGGCGGTGGCCAAGTGTCGAGAATCGGCGTCTGCGTAACAAGTGTATCCTCGCAGGGTGCTCACTATACCCGGCAAGCGAACAGAGTCCACCTCCTTGCCGTTGATTTCATAATACATTGATTCGAAGAAAAATGCTCCAGCATTATTAACGAATCGCACATTGCCATCTCCTGCGGTTTTGACTAGAGTGCCCTCTATACAGACGATAGCGTCGTTCATCAGAATCCATGTGTCACTTTGCTGAATGACGATTTCGACAATGTCATTATTTTGGAAGGATTTGACGTACGGGTGGTACGTTCGAGTCTCCACTCTCTGGATGGATTCATCGAATTTTGGATGATTGTACACGTCGAACACTTGTTTTGACAACATGATGCCCTTGAGATATGAGGAATTCTATGCTCGAGAGAGAGAGCGTATGATTGGTGTGTGCTCTCGTTGACTGCGTCTGCGCGACTGAACTGACGTCTGCGCTCTCAGTACTTTTATGCTGTTGGTTGTCGTTCCAATCAAATACCAACCCCATTTGACAGCTTGCGCAACACCAGTCGTACGATGATGGTTTCTCCACGGAAATTCACACTACAAAAGTCCTGATCGAGAATATTCAAGGTTATATTGAAAAGGGGAACATTCTCCATGAAAATTGAAAAATGAAAAATGTGACTTATTTGTAATATCTAACAGAAAACAACTACTTCCCCGGCACAAGCCACGCTGGACATTGAACTACATCTGATAGATATTGTGAAAAGACTCTAACTGAAAAGGAAAGAAAAAATCTGAAAGTGAAAATTTGCATTTTCATTCAGATAGCTGACTTTTTTAATTCTTTCTAGTTTTCCTTGAAAAAATCATTAAATAAATTAGATAAGGAGAATGTCATTAAAAAAATATCACTCACAGAAATCGTTCATTTCATTGAAGCAAGGTTCGCTTCTCTCGCATTTAATCCCCAATACATTTTGGTCGACAAAAATCTATTTCGCTTTGCCAAGCTCTTCAGGAGGATTGATATAGGATTGGAATAAAACAGGCTCTTCAAAAGCATACACATCAGGGATGGATATGAGAGAAACATTTCTTCTGAGGTGACACTTTAAAAAATTATTTTTTGACATAGACCTGTCATGAGCATTTTGATTTTAGTTCGAAAATATGAATAGGAAATTCATAAAATGTTTTGTGGAATCATCTGCGACTGAAAGACAAACTTTAGTCGCTATTTTCCATCGAATTTTGAATTCCGCTCTCCGTGAGCAATCGATTACGAAGATGGCGGCTCGATCCTTGAATGCATCGTAATCCAGCAGAGGGCGTTTCTGGGGACAATTCTGAAAGACAAACTTTAGTCGCTATTTTCCATCGTTCAAGATAACCTCTTGGGAGGTATTCATGTTGAAAAGGGGAACATTCTCCATGAAAATTGAAAAATGAAAAATGTGACTTATTTGTAATATCTAACAGAAAGCAACTACTTCCCCGGCACAAGCTAATATCTAATATCTACACTGTAGCGTATTGGTATTGGGTTTGAGAGAGAACACTGCTGCCTTAGCGTTATTGTTGCTGTCTCTGTATGTCCACTTCTCTTTTCTTCTTCTTCACCTCTCAAAATTTATAAAATAGCGACTAAAGTTTGTCTTTCAGTCGCAGATGATTCCACAAAACATTTTATGAATTTCCTATTCATATTTTCGAACTAAAATCAAAATGCTCATGACAGGTCCATGTCAAAAAATAATTTTTAAAGTGTCACCTCAGAAGAAATGTTTCTCTCATATCCATCCCTGATGTGTATGCTTTTGAAGAGCCTGTTTTATTCCAATCCTATATCAATCCTCCTGAAGAGCTTGGCAAAGCGAAATAGATTTTTGTCGACCAAAATGTATTGGGGATTAAATGCGAGAGAAGCGAACCTTGCTTCAATGAAATGAACGATTTCTGTAAGTGATATTTTTTTAATAACATTCTCCTTATCTAATTTATTTAATGATTTTTTCAAGGAAAACTAGAAAGAATTAAAAAAGTCAGCTATCTGAATGAAAATGCAAATTTTCACTTTCAGATTTTTTTCTTTCCTTTTCAGTTAGAGTCTTTTCACAATATCTATCAGATGTAGTTCAATGTCCAGCGTGGCTTGTGCCGGGGAAGTAGTTGTTTTCTGTTAGATATTACAAATAAGTCACATTTTTCATTTTTCAATTTTCATGGAGAATGTTCCCCTTTTCAACATGAATACCTCCCAAGAGGTTATCTTGAACGATGGAAAATAGCGACTAAAGTTTGTCTTTCAGTCGCAGATGATTCCACAAAACATTTTATGAATTTCCTATTCATATTTTCGAACTAAAATTCAAGGTTATGTTATGTATCTCCGTCTTGTTCACAGGCAGGTAGATGAGATTCGAGGGAGTCTCGTCGATGGCAAATCCGGGATCTTCTCGAACGGCAAACTCGTATATCGTATGGGAGGGTCGGTTGTTGAAGAAAGCGCCCGATGTGACGTTACTGTCAATGTGAACTGTTCGCACTTTGACTATGTTGACGGGCAGGTCAGACACGTGAACGATTCCAGCTGGGAGAATTCGAGGTGAGAAACCCAACAATCGTCCGATAGAGTCCTTTGGAGTGAAGTCTATGGTGTGGTACTTGCTATAAATTTCGCACTGTAGCGTATTGGTATTGGGTTTGAGAGAGAACACTGCTGCCTTAGCGTTATTGTTGCTGTCTCTGTCGATGTCCACTTCTCTTTTCTTCTTCTTCACCTCTCTCGGTTTGCCGATGTGTTTGTGAATAAACTTGGCAATGTCGCTTAGTAGTATGACAAAGCCGGTTTCGCCTCATTAATTTGAATTTTCGCTCTCGATGGCATCTGGCCATCGAGATCTCCGCCATTTTGGTTCTTCGGCGAAGTTCTTCAGCAACCCCCCAACGCCGAAGAAGGTGGGGGGAGGGTTGCGGAAGAAAAAAAAAATAAAAAAATTTTTGTCCCCGAGTGGGGCTTGAACCCACGCCTATTGGCATGGCAGCCGAGTGCGCTACCAGTGAGCCATGACGGTTCCATACTAATGTCGATTTAAAACTCGTAGCTTTGATAATGGGAAAAAAAAGCCGATTGGCGGCAGTCGCAATAAACATGGCGGTGTAGGGTGTAGCGTGTGGGGGTTGAGAGAGAGAAAAATTGCAGGTACATGATAGGCGTAGAGAGCAATTGGGTGTGTGGGAGAAGAAAAAACGACCTCATGTGATTCGTTGTGTCGAAAAAATGGCCGTCGAAGCAACGCCCCCCTGCGGTACATGATAGATGTAAAGAGCGGAGGGCGGGGGGCGGGCGGGCGGGGAGATCAAAACGACCTCATGTGATTCGTTGTGTCGAAAAAAATGGCCGTCGAGAGCCCCACGCCTACGATAGCAATGGCCGCCGCTGGCCGCCGTCGAAGCATCTCTCTCGACTTAGAACAGGCAGCAACATGTCCAGACTTGAGTTGGAATTCCGAGAATCGTGTGTGACGTCACCATGAATGAACATCTGGTGTTTACTGGCGAGCGGCGTGTGTGATTCTAGGAAATGATGACTTAGCGAAATCGAGACATGATTTGGTCTTGGACTTGTTTTTCGCTCCACAGCTTAAGTAAACAACCACATCCGGTGGTTGTTTACCCAAGTTGAAATTCCGAGAAATGTCCACTCAGCATTTTATTACTGCGTAGTTTGGGTTTTCCCCCCAGCATATTCAGCGTGGGCAGACAGCGTGGGTCACGTGACCATCGGCGTGGGGTCACGTGACCATCGGCGTGGGTCACGTGTCCATCGGCGTGGGTCACATGACACAGAGAGTTTATACATACGTTCACAGCGCGCGCCGACGACATTTGATAGCCTGCCTCCGAAGCAACAACAAGTGTTTTGTGCTGCTCATCTGCCTCTCGCTCTTCATACAGTTTTATTGTGAGTGTCATTCATTCGTGATTTGCAAAAGGTTAGTAGATTTCACATATGTTTTCGCGAGTGTTTCAAGTGTCTATGCCATTCGATTCAGTTGTTATAAAGTTCATTTATCTCATACAGAGTGTCTCATAAATCGTCATATTTTTCTCATACAGTATACATTGAATATTTTTGTCACATTTCTCGTACAGAATGTCTCATAAATCGTCATATTTTTCTCATACAGTGTAGATTGAATATTTTTGTCACATTTCTCATACAGAGTGTCTCATAAAGCGTCATATTTTTCTCATACAATGTACTATGAATATTTTTGTCACATTTCTCGTACAGAGTGTCTCATAAATCGTCATATTTTTCTCATACAGTGTACATTGAATATTTTTGTTACATTTCTCTCATACAGAGTGTCTCATAAATCGTCATATTTTTCTCATACAGTGTACGTTGAATATTTTTGTCACATTTCTCTCATACAGAGTGTCTCATAAATCGTCATATTTTTTCTCATACAGTATACAATGAATATTTTTGTCACATTTCTCGTACAGAGTGTCTCATAAATCGTCATATTTTTTCTCAAACAGTGATTTTTTGTCATATTTCTCATACAGGGTGAATCACAATAATGTTTTGAGAGAGTTATACAGCGTGTATAAAAAAAAAAAAAAAAAAAAAAAAAAAAAAAAAAAAAAAAAAAAAATCTTCATTATTTTGAAACGTGCATGTTTTTCACAGATGTCTCATCTCGACGAAATTAACAAGGTCTCCTTGGCTTGCAGGAAGGACCTGCACAAACTACAAGAGCTGCCGAAGGACGAACCCAAATTGATCCTCGACGCTCAAACCAAAACTACAAAGTTTGGGGAGTCAATCCTTGTGGAGTTAGAGGACTGCGTAGTATTCCTTCCGAATCGAGTGACTGGAGCATTGAAAGCGAACCTCGACAAATTGACCGAGGCCCAGCACGTGCTAATATACAGGGGTGAAAAAAAAATTGCCAATCGAGCTCATCCGCAGCAGCTGTTTGAGATCGCCAAGGCCTGAAGACGTCGCAGCCGTTGGAAACAGAGAGAGTAAGTTTCTTGTATTTTCATTTGACATTTTCTTGAAATTTTGTGTTGAATCATGTCATCTGACGCCATTGTTGTACAAAGTGTGGAGATGGCGGCAAAGTTGCTTAAGGCGGTAAAAATCCTCAAAAAGGGCTGTTCCGATGAAGAGTGCAAACATTGGTTGGCCCAATGCCAGCGCACCGCCCGCCTTATTAATAGAGCGATCGCAGCGGTGGAAGGCATAGGCTCTCTGAGAAAATTGCAAACTTTATGTGGTCACTTAAAAATTATCCGAAATTCAATCAAAAATTCAGGCCAACAGCCAGTCGTCGTGGGGGAGGGGCTCAAATCAAAATTGACATCTCGAGTAAAGTGGGAGGACTTGAAATCGGCATTTTCTTCGCGTCTGCGCACAGGTATAATTATAAATTTAAAACATAAAGAAATTGGACAATTTTTCGGGGACGCATTCTCTCTATTCAAAAACAGAATTCAAAATTTATTGAAAAAACATTCGCTCATTAAAGTCAATTCGACATTTTGTGGGAAATTCGTGAAAAACTCTTTGAATCAAGAACAAAAAATCGACTTCAAGTATTTCAACACTAAAAACGCTGTGATCGATAGGGGTACAACTTTGAAAGAGTGGTTCTTGGAAAATGTCATCGATCAAATTCAAAACAAACTTTCTGAATTCGCGGACAAAGAGAGCGGATGGAGTCTCGAGAAAATCGTTAGTTTGGAAATAAATATCAACAAATCCGGCATCGGCAACGGTTCGTCTTTCATCGAGTTGCCGAAATCTATTGCCAAAAAACGAGCTTGCATCAACATCAAAAATGATGATGATGCATGTTTCGCTTGGGCAATCGTCTCCGCCCTGTATCCTGTTCAATCTGGTAAAAATACTGATAGAACATCGTCATATCCGCATTACTCAAAGGCATTGAATTTGGACGGAATCGACTTTCCCATGAAATTTAAACAAATCACCAAATTTGAACAATTAAATAACATTTCCGTCAATGTGTACACTTTGGAGTTAATTCAGCCGAAGCCGGACAAGGAGGCATTTTTCGTGACTGTTCCAAGTCGACTCACGAAACAAAAATTAGACAAACATGTCAATCTTCTCCTCATTCAAAATGAATATCACCCGAAATTAAATGATTACGAGGCACCGCCACTGATCGACGATGACACTGACGATTCAGACATAAAATTCCATTATGTTTGGATAAAGGATTTATCTCGCCTACTTAGTGCACAACTCAATAATCATGTTCACAAAAAATTCATTTGCGACAGATGTTTGAATTATTTCACAAGTGAGGAAAAATTGAACAGTCATACTGTTGATTGTCAAAAACAAAACACATGTAAAATTTCTTTCCCCCACTACGATCATGTAGAATTTCGCGACTTTGTACATAAAGAAAGAGTGCCCTTCGTAATATATGCGGATTTCGAGTCGATTTTGGAACCGTTCAAAGATGCCGCCGGCGCCGGATGCAATTCTCAAACGGAAAAGTACCAAAAACATATTCCGTTCAGTGCCGGATTTTATTTCAAGTGTGCATATGACGACACTTTGTCATTTTACGATAGCCATCGAGGTCTCGATTCGATGGATTGGTTTGCGGAAAGAATGGGGACCATAGCCAAAATTGTGCAAGCCAAAACTTTGGACATTGTTCCCATGACCGCATCACCTGATGAGGTGAACGCGCCATGTTGCCACATCTGCGAAAAACCTTGGAAAACTGACGACAAAGTTGTCCGTGACCATAATCACTACACGGGTGCCTTTCGCGGATATACGCATGCGCAATGCAACCTGTTATACAAAAAGTCTTTTGTGGTGCCGATCGTTTTCCATAATTTATCCGGATACGACAGCCATTTTATTATTCGAGATATAGCAAAGAGGGGGCGAGTCAGCTTGTTGCCTGTCAACAAAGAGAAATACATATCTTTCACCCAGTATGACGACAATACAGACATCAAGTTCAGATTCATCGATTCGTTCCGTTTTATGGGCATGAGTTTGGACCATTTGGTTCAGACTTTGACAGTGCACGATTTGAAAATATCCAAACGCGAATTTGCACATCTGACAGCCTCGCAGTACGAATTACTCACTCGAAAGGGCGTATTCCCATACGATTTCATCGATTCGATGGAAAAGTTGGAAGTTGAATGTTTGCCGGCGCTCCATCATTTCTACAACAAGTTGAACGATTGTCACATTAGCAAGGCAGAATACGAACATGTGCAGAACGTGTGGCAAACGTTCAACTTAAAAACACTGGGCGAGTACTCCGACTTGTACATGAAAACAGACATATTGCTCTTGGCCGATATTTTCGAGAATTTTCGAAATATCGGTCACGTGACATATGGCCTGGACCCCGCGTGGCATTACACCCTACCCGGCTATACGTGGTCGTGCATGTTGAAGTACACCCAGTGCAAGTTGCAGATTTTGAAGGACGTCGACATGCTCATGTTCATCGAGCGAGGAATTCGCGGAGGCATCAGTCAGTGCTGCAACAGGCGCTCCACGGCAAATAATAAATACATGGGTGACAGGTATGACGTCACTCAGCCCTCCACTTATTTGCTATATCTCGATGTAAATAATTTATATGGGTGGGCCATGATGGAATATCTTCCGTATGGGGGATTCAAATGGCTCGAGAATGTTGCCGATTTGAATGTGCTCGAGGTGTCAGACACTTCGCCGATTGGCTATATTCTCGAAGTCGATTTGGAGTACCCCGAACACTTGCATGACAAACACAAAGATTTTCCATTATGCGCCGAACACCGTACTCCGCCAGGCTCAAAATTACCCAAATTAATGACCACCCTGTACAATAAGGAAAACTATGTTGTACACTACAGGGTGTTGAAACAAGCACTGACGCACGGACTTGTACTTAGAAAAATTCACAGAGTTCTGCAATTCGACCAATCAGCCTGGCTCAAACCGTACATTGAATTAAATACGAAATTGCGCGCAGAAGCAAAAACCACTTTCGGCAAAAATAACTACAAATTAGCCAATAACGCAGTATTCGGGAAAACGATGCAGAACATACGAAAACATCGTGTAGTGAAAATGGTCTCTAAATGGGAGGGGCGATATGGCGCGAAAAATTTAATTTCCAGCCCGAATTTCAAGAATCGCACCATTTTCGATGAGGACCTCGTCGCTATCGAGATGGCAAAGACGGATCTGTTGTTCAATAAGCCCGTGTACATCGGAATGGCGATACTTGACATTTCCAAGGTGTGCGTGTATGATTTCCACCACGGTTTCATGATGGAAAAATACACGAGCGATCAGTGCAAGTTGATGTATACGGATACTGATTCGCTGATTTACGAGATCAAATCCGATGACATTTATCGAAATTTATTAAAGTCGAACCTGGAAAAATTCGATACAAGCGATTACCCCATCGACAACCCGTATGGGATTCCCCTTGCCAACAAAAAAGTCCCCGGCTTGATGAAAGACGAAGCGAATGGCCGAATTATGACAGATTTCGTGGGACTCCGTTCAAAGCTGTACACCTATAAGATACAGGGTGGAACATGCGTCAAAAAATCCAAAGGAGTGAAATACAGTGTTGTCCAAAATAAAATCACATTCGACGACTATGTAGAATGTTTGGAAAATCAGCGTGAGAAAGTCACATCTCAACGCTGTATTCGCTCCTTTGCGCACAACGTTTTTAGTGTGGAGCAAACAAAGATCGCTCTCAACCCCCACGACGACAAGCGCTGTCTCCTCCAGGGCTCCCATGACACTCTGCCGTGGGGCCATTACAGTCAATTGGATATTTAACTATGCGCATCTCGCATACAAACGCTTCATTGGCTTAGGAGATGATGATTCGGAACTCGATGACTGATTCAACGCACAAAATCTCGATAAAATGTCAAATGAAAATGCGGAAATTGTGCTCTTGTTTGTTCCCACACATCATATATCATATAATCAAATGTATATATTAATGTTTGAATAAATCAGCATGTAATCCATGTTTGAATATTATTTCGTTTCACCTCCACATTAAAAAAAAAAAAATACCTAGTACTCATTTTTGAGTCAAAAAACAGCACTTTTTTCGATCAAAAAGAGACTCCAAATTTGACATGGTGGTTGAACTGAGTAAAAAGTTCAGTGAAATTCAGTTAAAGTTCAGTCACTGAACTCAGTGAGACTCAGCGACTGAAAAATTTCACTCAACTGAAATTTCCCATGCTTTTCTTATGAGGGCTGAAAATTCAGTGAATTTCAGTGAAATTTCAGTCACTGAATTCAGTGACTGAAATTTTCACTCAGCCACTCAGCCACCGAAAAAACGCACTGCCACCATGTCAATTTTGGTGCGAGTTTTTTCACTCAAAAAGAGCATCGTTTTTGAGTCTAAAAATGAGCACTTTTTTTCGCTCAAAAAGAGCATCGTTTTTTGAGCCTAAAAATGAGCACTTTTTTCGCTCAAAAAGAGAAAATAAAACAAAAATTAACTAAGATACATATATTTTCAATAAATTCCAAATTGGCGCTCTACATACTATGCATGTGTCGCACAGACCGGCACATCGTGAACAACACACCAAGTGTCTACAAGGTAGAAACAACACAGAACGCTCATTCACAAGACAAACACAACACGTTATTATAGCGTTCTGTGGTGAGTCTGCACTGCCATCATCTATGGGCTTGCTGTCATCTGTCACTTGTCTCACTGCGATGTCAGCGCCAACTGTCGATGAAGTGTCATCTGTCACTTGTCGCACTGCGATGTCAGCGCCAACTGTCGGTGAAGTGTCATCCGTCGCCGGCCTTGGTTCTGGAGGTATATCAGCGCCATCTGGCGGTTCTACCACCACTGATGTCTGATTGTTGTGGCGGTAATTTCGAACAAAGTCACAATTTGGACTCCATTCGTGATGGTCAGCCATTGGATCGTCATCAGGTTGCCATTGGAAGCCTTCGACACCACACACACGACACAAGACAACGTCATTCAAGCCGGTGTACGTGAAACCAGCTCTGGCCAACGCACTCGGCGAAAATGACGAAGTCCAGCCTCGGAACGTCTCGAGTCTTGCTTCGTACTGCTGCATATCTTTATGCATACTGAAATAAAAATGCTACTTCTGTTTCATAAATACATTTATTTTGATTCATAATCAAACAGTACTTTGTCAGGCAAATAATATAGGCATTCACGAAAACATAGATGTTTATCATCTTTGGACGATATAGTACACAAATTTATAGCCTCGTCAAATGTCAAATCATTGTTTCTAGCAAGAACTCTGGCACTAGCTAATATATCATGGTAATATTGACAAAAGTTCATATTCAATAAATATTCAAATCTTCCCGCCAACACTGTGGCATCCAAATGCAGGATTTCCTGGATTTCGAGCTCCGTCAAGAAGAAGTAGGTGTCATCTTTGGAAACTCGCACTGTTGCACTATTTCCATAAGTGTGTAATTCCAAGTCCATGACATCATCCCAATCGAGTTTGATTTGAGCGGTCTTGTTGTCAGTCGCATTCGGATCAGCTCGGTTATTGTAAAGCCGATTAATGGCTCCCACGAAAATGGCCCACTCGAACATGCTGAATGACAGGCTGAAGGAGATGGTGTGCGGGATTGTGCACACAAGTCTCACTGCAGGCACGAAACTTCGAGCAACACTTATTCCACATTGCACAGACAAAATTGATGTGTTTCGGAACTCGTAGGTGGCGCTGCACACGTAAAATCGTTCCTTCTTGATGGCGTCTTTGTACATGTCACAAACACGGTCCAAATCGGCAACACGTTCTGCCCACTCTCTTGATGATGACGATGACTCCGAAGAATCCTCCTCGATAGACACTAGGGACGAAGACATCGACTCGTAATCGGACGTAGGATCGTTAGACTCGAACTGCACTCCACCAAGCATGATGATAGACTGACTCATCGTGCCGCTGAACGGTTTGAAATATTTCGCAGTCGGTCGGAGAGAGAGGGAGAGAGAGACGAAAGGCCCCCAATTTTATGCTCCAATGTGCCTATTTTCCATTGAATTACAAGCGATTTGTCGAATCTATCCAGGAATTGTGAGTACTGTCGAAACCCAACCATTTCACCAGGACTTTTCGGCCTTTTCGTCTAATGATTTTTTCCACGAGATAGACGTCGGGATTCTTCGTCTTTTGCAATTCCTGTTCGTAGAAAGCGCCGCTGATTGGTCGCCCCTCCAAGTCCTCCAGCAAGTACGTGATTGGTTGGGTGATTTTCACTTTGACGACTTTAAAAACTTCAGTCGTCCAATTGGGCGTATACCCCTTCTCGAACACATGTTTGGCCTTGCTAATTCGCACAAAGTCTCCAATTTTGAACTTTTTTCGGCCAGCTCGTCCCACATAATCATACGCATACTTGTACACTTTGTCTTCATTGTCTTTGGTGACGTCACAGGGTTTCATGCCGATCGTCCGATGTTTGCGCTGATTGTAATTTTTGGCAATGTCCGGTAAAATGTCCAGCCACTTGTAGGTGCCGTTCAAACTGAAATATTTGAAGAGTTTTTCTTTTAGGGTGCGTATCATTCTTTCCGCAATAGCTGCTTTGATCTTCGTGTACGTGCTGTAGTGTTTGATGTTGTACTTTTTCATGAGGGCCTGGAAGCTGGCGTTGTAGAATTCAGTACCCAAATCAGATTGTAGGAACGTAGGACTTCTGTTCGCTTTCGATAATATGTCCCCCATCGCTTCGGTGACGTCTCGACCACCTTTGGTCTTCAAAGGCCGCACCCATAGGTATTTCGAGAAGGTGTCAATCACCACGAGAATATAATTGTAGTTCTTATTGACTTTCGAGTATTTTTGAAGGTCAGCCAAGTCCATCTGCCACAGATCGTCGATTCCTTTGATGATGGTACGTCTGCGGGGAAATCTCTTTCTGGCCGGAGCATGGAGCTCATCGACCAATTGCTTTTTGGCTGCGGACGACTCCATTTCTCCCAAACGACTGCGCAATGCTAATGCGCAGCTCCATTGTTATACTCTGTACTTAAGTCCAGAATCGTTGGCGTTCTCGACATTTCTTCAATCTGCTTTTTCAAAGTATCGTGTTTTTTCAACGAAAGTGTCATGAATTTCATAACTCGAATGTCCGAGGCCTCGTGAGCGTGTTTCTGCGCATCCAATTCTGCTCTGAGCTTCACTATGACGTCATCAACGTAGTTTTTGTTGACAACATCATTCGGAGTAGTTGGCGTTTCGACATTACATATTTTCACATGTTCAGCGTCAATGTCCCCGTTTGCCGTGTAGTTGAGTATGACACCGGGGAAATGATAAGGCTGCTGCTGAGCGCGGCGAGCTGAGGAACTTTGACCGAACTTGTTGATGCTCATGATGGAACTGTGGGGTGCGAAACATCGACACTTGTATTTATCGAATGTATCCAGCCTCTCTCAGCTCATTGATGATGGCCACGATCTCGTTGTCGGTAGAGGTGCTGCCAGCATTCTTAGCTGCGACGAGTAGCCTATATCTGTCAACTAGCTCATTGACGTCGTCCCAGTATACGTATTCTACAGGCTTCGTATTATATGTCAATTGATCTGGGATACTGCCGCCGCCCATTTTCGATTGACTTGGGTCTTTGAACATTGGTCGAATTATATTCTCGTATTTGGCTATTTGGGAAGGATTCAGCCTACCTTTCGCATCTAAATGGGCACCTGTACTCATCAAAATTTGCTTGTATGCCACCAAGTCTTGTCTCTGGTATTTCGGATTCTTGTAGAAAATCAAACTATATAATCCCGGAGTACCCTGGTATGTTTCGCCATCAATGCGAATGTCCCCCGTATCTTTATCCAAGCCCATCAACTTGTTGCCGAGTATCCATTGCGCTCTGGGTCTGTCGTAAATGGGGCCGTAAGTCACATCGATTTTGCCCGATTTCGCACGATGTTCATTCACGAATTTAGATGCTACTTCGGGGTAAACTTCCAGCAATTCTCCATCATCCTCCTCATTGTCGTCGTCGTCAGACTCATAGTCATCTGTGTGATAGCTGTCTTCGTCTTCTTCTTTCTTCATGGTGGTGGTGGGGGAAGGGGTCCTCGATGATGGCGGTTCTTGTTTCTCTTCTTTTTTCACCTTCAGCTGTCGTCGCTTAGGTGGTGGGGGCATTGCTGCATTCAGTCTCTTCAGCGGCACCGTGATGGGTTTGAATAATTTATTCAGCGCTTCATCCTGCTCGGATTTGCCGAGTTTCAAAGACAAATACTTTTTTCGAACAACTTTCGCCAACTGACTGACTTGACGTTTTCGTTCGACTTTGGCAATTTCGGAGTCGACACGTGATGTAGTCGGTGCCATTGCTACACACAGAATGACATATTCGAGACACTACATTTGAATATATCTGTCAAAACCCAGTCGATAGCGCCCTTTGGATACATCAAAGTCTTTGGCTATGACCAAACATCCGAATTTTTCCTTCCAACAGGTGGCGCACATGCGTCGAAATTCATCGAAGGTGTAGTCCGGAGAGACGTGCTCGTCAAAGGCGTGCTTCAGGTTCACATCGTCTTGCCGAAATAGCACTATAATGTTGCAATTGTCTCTGATCAACTGTTTGGGTATTTTCGAGTAGGTTTGACATAAATATGTAACGTCCACGGATTTATGACGTCCCATGGCATAGTACTCTCTGATTTTATCCTGTTTGTCGCACGAAACATCATCAAATATAAAAATTGAGTGCTCCTTTGCCATTGACGGCTCGATAATCTCCTCGTTGTCCCTGTATGGATAATAGCCCACTCCTTTGACTTGTTTCAATACATCGTGCAACAGCTGATATTTCGGCTGGTACAGTGATTTTGAATATACGTATACATTCTCGAAGCGGGCTCCGTTCGGGCTGAATAACAAACTCAGTACAGCGTTGGTCTTGCCACATCCGCTGGGACCACAAAATATCGCTCGAAATGAATTCGGTAGCAGAGCACCGTGTTTGCGCACAACATTCAAGTTGCCGCCACCTACGAAATCCAAATTGGCTATTTCCAGGGTCGGCTCTTGTTGCACCACTTTCATTGTATATTTGGAGAAAAAATGTTACATGTGACCACGCCCACATCTGGCGTTCGACTGACAGTTCGAGTGCTCGAGCGGCGGCTATGTAAGTAAGTGTGCAACGCCAATCGCGTCATTGTCATGTTAACCTTCGAGCACGAAGGTCGTGGAGTGGTTAACTCTGTGATAAATCGTCTGCCATTCGAGCTACATCTGCCCGGATACCAATACTGCGGACCTGGCACCAAATTGAAGAAGAGGTTGGCACGCGGAGACGCTGGTGTGAATCCCCTAGACACTGCTTGCAGATCACACGATATCGCATACTCGCAAAGCAACTCTCTGGACGATAGACACAAGGCTGACTGGGTGTTGGAAAATCGAGCTTGGGAACGTGTCAAGTCCAAAGACGCGAACATCGGCGAGAAAGCTGCAGCTTGGCTAGTCACCACAACTATGAAGGCGAAGCGTAATTTGGGCATGGGTATGAAGTCATCATCAATGGCCTCTGCTTCTGGTGCAAAACGGTCAACGAAAAAGAGGTCGTTCAAGAAGGATGTTGTGTCGAAAATCACCAATCATCTGCGGAAGGCACTGAAACCTGAACAACTCAAAGATATGAGTGCGAAGGCTCTGCGAAAATCCTCGTTGGTAGCACTGCGTGCAGCCCGAGCTCAAGTCAAAAAATTGGGCGGTCGCAAAAACATCAAAGTACCTCGAATAATACCTTTCGAAGCAAAGAGTGGAGGTGTGCTGCCTTTGCTTCCCATCTTCGCAGCTTTGGGAGCACTGGGATCGTTGGCTGGTGGTGCCAGCACCATAGCCAGGACCATCATCTCCTCGAAAAACGCTCAGAAGAAATTAGATGAAGAGAAGCGCCACAATACTGCGATGGAGAACATCGGAAAGCAGGGATCTGGCCTGTTTATGCGCAAAACAAGTCGCGGAGGCTATGGTCTTTTTCTCAAGAAGTTTGCAAAAAACTCCCAGTGAAGCTGCCCAATAGCAAGCGACCTTTGTACGATGTGGACTTGGTCAAGTATGCCAAACGTCTGAAAATTCCTAATTTCGTTGGGGTTTTCATGCGCGACAACCTACCTCAATCTACGCCCATGTACAAAGAGTGCGCCATTGTCAATCTGGACTCGATAAAAAATCGTGGAACGCATTGGGTAGCTTACGTGAAAAGTGGACTTTGTGTGAAATACTTTGACAGTTTCGGTAATTTGAAACCGCCAGTGGAACTCGTACGATATTTAAATGACGGTGGAAATGTGAAAATCTACTACAACAACGATCGCTATCAGACATTCGATCAAGCAAATTGCGGCCATTTGTGTCTGAAATTCCTCTACGATCAAACTCAACACAACGATGGATAGGGTCGTCAACAAAAAGACAGTGACCTTTAATGAAGAGCGCAATACGGTTCATTATATGGTTGTGTGGCGATTTGCGTACAACACTTCGCGCAAATCCGATTGGCAGCGTATGGCTATGGACAGGATCCGTTTCGCTAGGCGAATCTCCAAACTTGCCTACATAATTGACCCCATTTTGGATGTGGAACACAGGGAGCGAGTGTGGAAGTCTTTAAATGAGAGTGCATAACCCCCAAAGTGTCAGTCATGTCTTTGCTGTTCACCCTGACAGGTCACACATCTACGCTGACCGCAGACTTTGCTCCGCCAATTCAATTGGACGAACACAGCTCTTACGGCTTGGCTTTGATTGGTTTTCATTCGTACAACAGCATACCGAACATAACCAAGGGGAAGTTCTATTACTTTGCCAACGGAGCGCCATCTGTTAGCACCATCAGCATACCCACTGGCTGTTACGAAATAAGCGACATTGCCAAGTTTATTCACAAACACATCGGCAAACCGAGAGAGGTGAAGAAGAAGAAAAGAGAAGTGGACATCGACAGAGACAGCAACAATAACGCTAAGGCAGCAGTGTTCTCTCTCAAACCCAATACCAATACGCTACAGTGCGAAATTTATAGCAAGTACCACACCATAGACTTCACTCCAGAGGACTCTATCGGACGATTGTTGGGTTTCTCACCTCGAATTCTCCCAGCTGGAATCGTTCACGTGTCTGACCTGCCCGTCAACATAGTCAAAGTGCGAACAGTTCACATTGACAGTAACGTTACATCGGGCGCTTTCTTCAACAACCGACCCTCCCATACGATATACGAGTTTGCCGTTCGAGAAGATCCCGGATTTGCCATCGACGAGACTCCCTCGAATCTCATCTACCTGCCTGTGAACAAGACGGAGATACATAACATAACCTTGAATATTCTCGATCAGGACTTTTGTAGTGTGAATTTCCGTGGAGAAACCATCATCGTACGACTGGTGTTGCGCAAGCTGTCAAATGGGGTTGGTATTTGATTGGAACGACAACCAACAGCATAAAAGTACTGAGAGCGCAGACGTCAGTTCAGTCGCGCAGACGCAGTCAACGAGAGCACACACCAATCATACGCTCTCTCTCTCGAGCATAGAATTCCTCATATCTCAAGGGCATCATGTTGTCAAAACAAGTGTTCGACGTGTACAATCATCCAAAATTCGATGAATCCATCCAGAGAGTGGAGACTCGAACGTACCACCCGTACGTCAAATCCTTCCAAAATAATGACATTGTCGAAATCGTCATTCAGCAAAGTGACACATGGATTCTGATGAACGACGCTATCGTCTGTATAGAGGGCACTCTAGTCAAAACCGCAGGAGATGGCAATGTGCGATTCGTTAATAATGCTGGAGCATTTTTCTTCGAATCAATGTATTATGAAATCAACGGCAAGGAGGTGGACTCTGTTCGCTTGCCGGGTATAGTGAGCACCCTGCGAGGATACACTTGTTACGCAGACGCCGATTCTCGACACTTGGCCACCGCCGGCTGGACGTATCCAGGTGGAGCTATTCGCAACGCCAACGACGGTTCGTTCGCCATGTGGATTCCGCTTAAACATCTGTTTGGCATATTTCACGACTACAGATATGCCACAATCGGACGACAGTGCATTCGTTTGGTGAGAAGCAGAAACGACAACAACTGCATGGTTATAGAGGAGATTGCGAATCCGCAGGTCGCAACCACAGCCACCCTGACGATCAATAGCATCGTGCTCAAAGTCAAAAACGTCATTCCCAATGACGATATTCGCTTGCAGCTGCTGCAATCCATAAAGACTGACAAACCTGTGGTTATCTCGTTCCGCAAGTGGGATATGCACGAACTGCCTGCACTCACGCCTGGTTCCACCAAAGAAATATGGTCTGTCAAAACTTGTACGGCAGTGGAGAGCCCCCGATTCGTCATTGTCGCCTTCCAAACAAATCGAATGGACAACGTTGCACGAGATTCCAGCTACTTTGACCACGTTGACATCAGAGACATACGCCTAACGTTGAACAGTGACAATTACCCGCATGAACGCATGCGCTTGCAATTTGACAGAAACAACTTTGTGGAAGCTCATCGCGCCTATACGGAATTCTACCCAAGCTATGCGAATTGTCCCCAGAAACGCCCTCTGCTGGATTACGATGCATTCAAGGATCGAGCCGCCATCTTCGTAATCGATTGCTCACGGAGAGCGGAATTCATGAAATCGTCCACCGTCGATGTCAAACTTGGCATAGAAGCCACAGTTGGGTTCCCAGCTAATAGTCGTGCGTACTGTGTAATAGTGCACGATTACGTCATAGAACACTTGCCTTTAAGTGAGATCGTACGTCGTCTGTCATAAGACACAAAACACTTCAAGTCATACGTCATCTGTCATATGCCTGCAAGATCGGCGGGTGGAGCGCTGGTTGAATGCGCGTCGCAAGGAAGCATAAGCCTATGGATAGGAAAACAACAAGAAGAGTGGGGGGGTGGTGGGGGGAACGCGCTCGAAGCGCATCAGTTCAAATTCAGCGTTAGTTGTTAGCCAAACGTTCAGTGATTCAGTTGATCAGTCAGTCAGCCAAGATGAAGCTCGTAGCTTGTGATATCCAGGGTTTCTGTGTGGGTGGTGAGTTCCAGCCAAAAGAACTTGCCATCACCGACGGGCAACGCACGAACCATTTTTTATTCAAAGCCGTCGTGCCATTCCATGAGCTGAGCGAAAATGATAAACGCCAAGCGAGATATTTGGAAAGGAATATCCACGGCATTCCATACTCCGATGGCTATGTGGAATTAAACGAGACCAACATCCAAGAAGTGCTGCGCCCCATCCTCGAAGCTGATGTGGTATATGTGAAGGGAAATCAAAAATTCGATTTTCTGCTAAAGTGTGTGCTCGATCTGCCTAGAAGGCCACACATCGTCGATATTGCCGCCACTACAAGTACAGTCGTCACAACCCCTCCACCGCCACTCGAGAAGCAAAGCCCGTTGTGTTTAAATCATATAGCATCTGGAGACATAGAAGTGCATTGTGCTGTGAGACATTGTTTCGATATTTGGCTATGGATATCGTCGCACCTGATATGGTGAAACACGTCGGCAGTGGCGGCGACACTCTTCTCCATCGGCACTTGCAAAATTTGCGTGAACTCAAGGCGCAAATATCGCAGTACGAACAAAAGCTGCATATGTATAAACGCTTTCAAAATATGCAAATTGACGATGGGAAATGGGCAGCAGCATTCACCGATCCACGACGTTTCACCGGCGCCAACTACAACAGCCAAGGAAGAAGAACCAATGTTTGATATATTATTATTATTATTATTATTATTAATCATATTGTATTGTATTTTTATTATGTATTAATAGATGTATTAAACCAATTTTCTCGATTTATTTTGCGAATGAGAGAGTGACAGAGTGAATGGCAAAAATGGTCGTTCAAAGCTATTTGGTTTTGGGGAAAGAGCTTGGTGTATTTTTCGCAAATATACACCAAACTTTTCCCCCAAAGTCAAATGGTTTTGCCGCCGCACACTGGCGATTGAGAGGCTGCGCGTGATTTC
This sequence comes from Chrysolina haemoptera, assembly GCA_958298965.1. Classification (NCBI taxonomy): domain Eukaryota; kingdom Metazoa; phylum Arthropoda; class Insecta; order Coleoptera; family Chrysomelidae; genus Chrysolina; species Chrysolina haemoptera. Next base: position 23,883,320 of record OY282585.1, on the reverse strand, counting down.
ATGTTTGAAAAAAATATGTGCATATTTGTTTCAAGTATGAAATCTCTCTCGGTCAATCAACATGAGGGCCATGCACATTGAGCAATGGTGTATGTGTCTCTCAGTGTATATATATTTGAGTGATATATACGTCGTTTCTCAGTGTACGTTGAGCAGTCATACCGTCATGACAAACTATATAATTCTAGCAGCCGTTCTGTCGAACGTACTGTATATTAGCCCACCATATGAGTGCAGTGAGGTATTGGTATCATATTTGCACGAGAATTCGAGCATTTCTAACTGGACGAGAATGACTCAGGCGCTAGCCAATGATGAATATTTGCCTGTGTTGAAAGCCGAAATCCCGCTGAACGTCTCATCGTACCGATTGCGAAAGATCTATGTCAATCACACCCATAGCGATACGCAGTGGTTCCCGCTGAAGACGTCTTGCAGAACTTCGAGGTCCCCTCAGCCCATCCTGTATGCCGCGATGCAAGCTCCTGGAGGTCATCCTCCCGCGGAGCTTGCCAAATGTGAGCCGACACTTTACGAGTGGTTTATGTTATTTGTGACAATGATTCTGAGTGTTCAAATATCCGAATCTATATATAAGTTCATTAAAGCTATACGTCAAAAATATTTTTTAATCGATAATGATAGTGTATCATACTACGCCGCTGGCACTGAAGTCTAATAAAAATATACGCATATCTGTTTGTTTCATTTGAGTTGCAAAATGCAACATGTGTGTGTGTGCTCTCTGTCGACGTGACACAGACCGTGGGATCCAAGGCCAAATCGTGTCTCATGCCGACATTTCTCGAAAATAATGGTCTTGGGTAAACAACCACCGGATGTGGTTGTTTACTTAAGCTGTGGAGCGATAAACAAGTCCAAGACCAAATCATGTCTCGATTTCGCTGAGTCATCATTTCCTAGAATCACACACGCCGCTCGCCAGTAAACACCAGATGTTCATTCATGGTGACGTCACACACGATTCTCGGAATTCCAACTCAAGTCTGGACATGTTGCTGCCTGTTCTAAGTCAAGAGAGATGCTTCGACGGCGGCCAGCGGCGGCCATTGCTATCGTAGGCGTGGGGCTCTCGACGGCCATTTTTTTCGACACAACGAATCACATGAGGTCGTTTTGATCTCCCCGCCCGCCCGCCCCCCGCCCTCCGCTCTTTACATCTATCATGTACCGCAGGGGGGCGTTGCTTCGACGGCCATTTTTTCGACACAACGAATCACATGAGGTCGTTTTTTCTTCTCCCACACACCCAATTGCTCTCTACGCCTATCATGTACCTGCAATTTTTCTCTCTCTCAACCCCCACACGCTACACCCTACACCGCCATGTTTATTGCGACTGCCGCCAATCGGCTTTTTTTTCCCATTATCAAAGCTACGAGTTTTAAATCGACATTAGTATGGAACCGTCATGGCTCACTGGTAGCGCACTCGGCTGCCATGCCAATAGGCGTGGGTTCAAGCCCCACTCGGGGACAAAAATTTTTTTATTTTTTTTTTCTTCCGCAACCCTCCCCCCACCTTCTTCGACGTTGGGGGGTTGCTGAAGAACTTCGCCGAAGAACCAAAATGGCGGAGATCTCGATGGCCAGATGCCATCGAGAGCGAAAATTCAAATTAATGAGGCGAAACCAGCTTTGTCATACTACTTCGCTTATTTCGTAACAGCCAGTGGGTATGCTGATGGTGCTAACAGATGGCGCTCCGTTGGCAAAGTAATAGAACTTCCCCTTGGTTATGTTCGGTATGCTGTTGTACGAATGAAAACCAATCAAAGCCAAGCCGTAAGAGCTGTGTTCGTCCAATTGAATTGGCGGAGCAAAGTCTGCGGTCAGCGTAGATGTGTGACCTGTCAGGGTGAACAGCAAAGACATGACTGACACTTTGGGGGTTATGCACTCTCATTTAAAGACTTCCACACTTGCTCCCTGTGTTCCACATCCAAAATGGGGTCAATTATGTAGGCAAGTTTGGAGATTCGCCTAGCGAAACGGATCCTGTCCATAGCCATTCGCTGCCAATCGGATTTGCGCGAAGTGTTGTACGCAAATCGCCACACAACCATATAATGAACCGTATTGCGCTCTTCATTAAAGGTCACTGTCTTTTTGTTGACGACCCTATCCATCGTTGTGTTGAGTTTGATCGTAGAGGAATTTCAGACACAAATGGCCGCAATTTGCTTGATCGAATGTCTGATAGCGATCGTTGTTGTAGTAGATTTTCACATTTCCACCGTCATTTAAATATCGTACGAGTTCCACTGGCGGTTTCAAATTACCGAAACTGTCAAAGTATTTCACACAAAGTCCACTTTTCACGTAAGCTACCCAATGCGTTCCACGATTTTTTGATTGACAATGGCGCACTCTTTGTACATGGGCGTAGATTGAGGTAGGTTGTCGCGCATGAAAACCCCAACGAAATTAGGAATTTTCAGACGTTTGGCATACTTGACCAAGTCCACATCGTACAAAGGTCGCTTGCTATTGGGCAGCTTCACTGGGAGTTTTTTGCAAACTTCTTGAGGAAAAGACCATAGCCTCCGCGACTTGTTTTGCGCATAAACAGGCCAGATCCCTGCTTTCCGATGTTCTCCATCGCAGTATTGTGGCGCTTCTCTTCATCTAATTTCTTCTGAGCGTTTTTCGAGGAGATGATGGTCCTGGCTATGGTGCTGGCACCACCAGCCAACGATCCCAGTGCTCCCAAAGCTGCGAAGATGGGAAGCAAAGGCAGCACACCTCCACTCTTTGCTTCGAAAGGTATTATTCGAGGTACTTTGATGTTTTTGCGACCGCCCAATTTTTTGACTTGAGCTCGGGCTGCACGCAGTGCTACCAACGAGGATTTTCGCAGAGCCTTCGCACTCATATCTTTGAGTTGTTCAGGTTTCAGTGCCTTCCGCAGATGATTGGTGATTTTCGACACAACATCCTTCTTGAACGACCTCTTTTTCGTTGACCGTTTTGCACCAGAAGCAGAGGCCATTGATGATGACTTCATACCCATGCCCAAATTACGCTTCGCCTTCATAGTTGTGGTGACTAGCCAAGCTGCAGCTTTCTCGCCGATGTTCGCGTCTTTGGACTTGACACGTTCCCAAGCTCGATTTTCCAACACCCAGTCAGCCTTGTGTCTATCGTCCAGAGAGTTGCTTTGCGAGTATGCGATATCGTGTGATCTGCAAGCAGTGTCTAGGGGATTCACACCAGCGTCTCCGCGTGCCAACCTCTTCTTCAATTTGGTGCCAGGTCCGCAGTATTGGTATCCGGGCAGATGTAGCTCGAATGGCAGACGATTTATCACAGAGTTAACCACTCCACGACCTTCGTGCTCGAAGGTTAACATGACAATGACGCGATTGGCGTTGCACACTTACTTACATAGCCGCCGCTCGAGCACTCGAACTGTCAGTCGAACGCCAGATGTGGGCGTGGTCACATGTAACATTTTTTCTCCAAATATACAATGAAAGTGGTGCAACAAGAGCCGACCCTGGAAATAGCCAATTTGGATTTCGTAGGTGGCGGCAACTTGAATGTTGTGCGCAAACACGGTGCTCTGCTACCGAATTCATTTCGAGCGATATTTTGTGGTCCCAGCGGATGTGGCAAGACCAACGCTGTACTGAGTTTGTTATTCAGCCCGAACGGAGCCCGCTTCGAGAATGTATACGTATATTCAAAATCACTGTACCAGCCGAAATATCAGCTGTTGCACGATGTATTGAAACAAGTCAAAGGAGTGGGCTATTATCCATACAGGGACAACGAGGAGATTATCGAGCCGTCAATGGCAAAGGAGCACTCAATTTTTATATTTGATGATGTTTCGTGCGACAAACAGGATAAAATCAGAGAGTACTATGCCATGGGACGTCATAAATCCGTGGACGTTGCATATTTATGTCAAACCTACTCGAAAATACCCAAACAGTTGATCAGAGACAATTGCAACATTATAGTGCTATTTCGGCAAGACGATGTGAACCTGAAGCACGCCTTTGACGAGCACGTCTCTCCGGACTACACCTTCGATGAATTTCGACGCATGTGCGCCACCTGTTGGAAGGAAAAATTCGGATGTTTGGTCATAGCCAAAGACTTTGATGTATCCAAAGGGCGCTATCGACTGGGTTTTGACAGATATATTCAAATGTAGTGTCTCGAATATGTTATTCTGTGTGTAGCAATGGCACCGACTACATCACGTGTCGACTCCGAAATTGCCAAAGTCGAACGAAAACGTCAAGTCAGTCAGTTGGCGAAAGTTGTTCGAAAAAAGTATTTGTCTTTGAAACTCGGCAAATCCGAGCAGGATGAAGCGCTGAATAAATTATTCAAACCTATCACGGTGCCGCTGAAGAGACTGAATGCAGCAATGCCCCCACCACCTAAGCGACGACAGCTGAAGGTGAAAAAAGAAGAGAAACAAAAACCGCCATCATCGAGGACCCCTTCCCCCACCACCACCATGAAGAAAGAAGAAGACGAAGACAGCTATCACACAGATGACTATGAGTCTGACGACGACGACGATGAGGAGGATGATGGAGAATTGCTGGAAGTTTACCCCGAAGTAGCATCTAAATTCGTGAATGAACATCGTGCGAAATCGGGCAAAATCGATGTGACTTACGGCCCCATTTACGACAGACCCAGAGCGCAATGGATACTCGGCAACAAGTTGATGGGCTTGGATAAAGATACGGGGGACATTCGCATTGATGGCGAAACATACCAGGGTACTCCGGGATTATATAGTTTGATTTTCTACAAGAATCCGAAATACCAGAGACAAGACTTGGTGGCATACAAGCAAATTTTGATGAGTACAGGTGCCCATTTAGATGCGAAAGGTAGGCTGAATCCTTCCCAAATAGCCAAATACGAGAATATAATTCGACCAATGTTCAAAGACCCAAGTCAATCGAAAATGGGCGGCGGCAGTATCCCAGATCAATTGACATATAATACGAAGCCTGTAGAATACGTATACTGGGACGACGTCAATGAGCTAGTTGACAGATATAGGCTACTCGTCGCAGCTAAGAATGCTGGCAGCACCTCTACCGACAACGAGATCGTGGCCATCATCAATGAGCTGAGAGAGGCTGGATACATTCGATAAATACAAGTGTCGATGTTTCGCACCCCACAGTTCCATCATGAGCATCAACAAGTTCGGTCAAAGTTCCTCAGCTCGCCGCGCTCAGCAGCAGCCTTATCATTTCCCCGGTGTCATACTCAACTACACGGCAAACGGGGACATTGACGCTGAACATGTGAAAATATGTAATGTCGAAACGCCAACTACTCCGAATGATGTTGTCAACAAAAACTACGTTGATGACGTCATAGTGAAGCTCAGAGCAGAATTGGATGCGCAGAAACACGCTCACGAGGCCTCGGACATTCGAGTTATGAAATTCATGACACTTTCGTTGAAAAAACACGATACTTTGAAAAAGCAGATTGAAGAAATGTCGAGAACGCCAACGATTCTGGACTTAAGTACAGAGTATAACAATGGAGCTGCGCATTAGCATTGCGCAGTCGTTTGGGAGAAATGGAGTCGTCCGCAGCCAAAAAGCAATTGGTCGATGAGCTCCATGCTCCGGCCAGAAAGAGATTTCCCCGCAGACGTACCATCATCAAAGGAATCGACGATCTGTGGCAGATGGACTTGGCTGACCTTCAAAAATACTCGAAAGTCAATAAGAACTACAATTATATTCTCGTGGTGATTGACACCTTCTCGAAATACCTATGGGTGCGGCCTTTGAAGACCAAAGGTGGTCGAGACGTCACCGAAGCGATGGGGGACATATTATCGAAAGCGAACAGAAGTCCTACGTTCCTACAATCTGATTTGGGTACTGAATTCTACAACGCCAGCTTCCAGGCCCTCATGAAAAAGTACAACATCAAACACTACAGCACGTACACGAAGATCAAAGCAGCTATTGCGGAAAGAATGATACGCACCCTAAAAGAAAAACTCTTCAAATATTTCAGTTTGAACGGCACCTACAAGTGGCTGGACATTTTACCGGACATTGCCAAAAATTACAATCAGCGCAAACATCGGACGATCGGCATGAAACCCTGTGACGTCACCAAAGACAATGAAGACAAAGTGTACAAGTATGCGTATGATTATGTGGGACGAGCTGGCCGAAAAAAGTTCAAAATTGGAGACTTTGTGCGAATTAGCAAGGCCAAACATGTGTTCGAGAAGGGGTATACGCCCAATTGGACGACTGAAGTTTTTAAAGTCGTCAAAGTAAAAATCACCCAACCAATCACGTACTTGCTGGAGGACTTGGAGGGGCGACCAATCAGCGGCGCTTTCTACGAACAGGAATTGCAAAAGACGAAGAATCCCGACGTCTATCTCGTGGAAAAAATCATTAGACGAAAAGGCCGAAAAGTCCTGGTGAAATGGTTGGGTTTCGACAGTACTCACAATTCCTGGATAGATTCGACAAATCGCTTGTAATTCAATGGAAAATAGGCACATTGGAGCATAAAATTGGGGGCCTTTCGTCTCTCTCTCCCTCTCTCTCCGACCGACTGCGAAATATTTCAAACCGTTCAGCGGCACGATGAGTCAGTCTATCATCATGCTTGGTGGAGTGCAGTTCGAGTCTAACGATCCTACGTCCGATTACGAGTCGATGTCTTCGTCCCTAGTGTCTATCGAGGAGGATTCTTCGGAGTCATCGTCATCATCAAGAGAGTGGGCAGAACGTGTTGCCGATTTGGACCGTGTTTGTGACATGTACAAAGACGCCATCAAGAAGGAACGATTTTACGTGTGCAGCGCCACCTACGAGTTCCGAAACACATCAATTTTGTCTGTGCAATGTGGAATAAGTGTTGCTCGAAGTTTCGTGCCTGCAGTGAGACTTGTGTGCACAATCCCGCACACCATCTCCTTCAGTCTGTCATTCAGCATGTTCGAGTGGGCCATTTTCGTGGGAGCCATTAATCGGCTTTACAATAACCGAGCTGATCCGAATGCGACCGACAACAAGACCGCTCAAATCAAACTCGATTGGGATGATGTCATGGACTTGGAATTACACACTTATGGAAATAGTGCAACAGTGCGAGTTTCCAAAGATGACACCTACTTCTACTTGACGGAGCTCGAAATCCAGGAAATCTTGCATTTGGATGCCACAGTGTTGGCGGGAAGATTTGAATATTTATTGAATATGAACTTTTGTCAATATTACCATGATATATTAGCTAGTGCCAGAGTTCTTGCTAGAAACAATGATTTGACATTTGACGAGGCTATAAATTTGTGTACTATATCGTCCAAAGATGATAAACATCTATGTTTTCGTGAATGCCTATATTATTTGCCTGACAAAGTACTGTTTGATTATGAATCGAAATAAATGTATTTATGGAACAGAAGTAGCATTTTTATTTCAGTATGCATAGAGATATGCAGCAGTACGAAGCAAGACTCGAGACGTTCCGAGGCTGGACTTCGTCATTTTCGCCGAGTGCGTTGGCCAGAGCTGGTTTCACGTACACCGGCTTGAATGACGTTGTCTTGTGTCGTGTGTGTGGTGTCGAAGGCTTTCAATGGCAGCCTGATGACGATCCAATGGCTGACCATCACGAATGGAGTCCAAATTGTGACTTTGTTCGAAATTACCGCCACAACAATCAGACATCAGTGGTGGTAGAACCGCCAGATGGCGATGATATACCTCCAGAACCAAGGCCGGCGACGGATGACACTTCACCGACAGTTGGCGCTGACATCGCAGTGCGACAAGTGACAGATGACACTTCATCGATAGTTGGCGCTGACATCGCAGTGAGACAAGTGACAGATGACAATTCATCGACAGTTGGCGCTGAAATCACAGAGCGACGAGTGACAGATGACAGCAAGCCCATAGATGATGGCAGTGCAGACTCACCACAGAACACTATAATGACGTGTTGTGTTTGTCTTGTGAATGAGCGTTCTGTGTTGTTTCTACCTTGTAGACACTTGGTGTGTTGTTCACGATGTGCCGGTCTGTGCGACACATGCATAGTATGTAGAGCGCCAATTTGGAATTTATTGAAAATATATGTATCTTAGTTAATTTTTGTTTTATTTTCTCTTTTTGAGCGAAAAAAGTGCTCATTTTTAGGCTCAAAAAACGATGCTCTTTTTGAGCGAAAAAAAGTGCTCATTTTTAGACTCAAAAACGATGCTCTTTTTGAGTGAAAAAACTCGCACCAAAATTGACATGGTGGCAGTGCGTTTTTTCGGTGGCTGAGTGGCTGAGTGAAAATTTCAGTCACTGAATTCAGTGACTGAAATTTCACTGAAATTCACTGAATTTTCAGCCCCCATAAGAAAAGCATGGGAAATTTCAGTTGAGTGAAATTTTTCAGTCGCTGAGTCTCACTGAGTTCAGTGACTGAACTTTGACTGAATTTCACTGAACTTTTTACTCAGTTCAACCACCATGTCAAATTTGGAGTCTCTTTTTGATCGAAAAAAGTGCTGTTTTTTGACTCAAAAATGAGTACAAAGTATTTTTTTTTTTAATGTGGAGGTGAAACGAAATAATATTCAAACATGGATTACATGCTGATTTATTCAAACATTAATATATACATTTGATTATATGATATATGATGTGTGGGAACAAACAAGAGCACAATTTCCGCATTTTCATTTGACATTTTATCGAGATTTTGTGCGTTGAATCAGTCATCGAGTTCCGAATCATCATCTCCTAAGCCAATGAAGCGTTTGTATGCGAGATGCGCATAGTTAAATATCCAATTGACTGTAATGGCCCCACGGCAGAGTGTCATGGGAGCCCTGGAGGAGACAGCGCTTGTCGTCGTGGGGGTTGAGAGCGATCTTTGTTTGCTCCACACTAAAAACGTTGTGCGCAAAGGAGCGAATACAGCGTTGAGATGTGACTTTCTCACGCTGATTTTCCAAACATTCTACATAGTCGTCGAATGTGATTTTATTTTGGACAACACTGTATTTCACTCCTTTGGATTTTTTGACGCATGTTCCACCCTGTATCTTATAGGTGTACAGCTTTGAACGGAGTCCCACGAAATCTGTCATAATTCGGCCATTCGCTTCGTCTTTCATCAACCCGGGGACTTTTTTGTTGGCAAGGGGAATCCCATACGGGTTGTCGATGGGGTAATCGCTTGTATCGAATTTTTCCAGGTTCGACTTTAATAAATTTCGATAAATGTCATCGGATTTGATCTTGTAAATCAGCGAATCAGTATCCGTATACATCAACTTGCACTGATCGCTCGTGTATTTTTCCATCATGAAACCGTGGTGGAAATCATACACGCACACCTTGGAAATGTCAAGTATCGCCATTCCGATGTACACGGGCTTATTGAACAACAGATCCGTCTTTGCCATCTCGATAGCGACGAGGTCCTCATCGAAAATGGTGCGATTCTTGAAATTCGGGCTGGAAATTAAATTTTTCGCGCCATATCGCCCCTCCCATCTTGAGACCATTTTCACTACACGATGTTTTCGTATGTTCTGCATCGTTTTCCCGAATACTGCGTTATTGGCTAATTTGTAGTTATTTTTGCCGAAAGTGGTTTTTGCTTCTGCGCGCAATTTCGTATTTAATTCAATGTACGGTTTGAGCCAGGCTGATTGGTCGAATTGCAGAACTCTGTGAATTTTTCTAAGTACAAGTCCGTGCGTCAGTGCTTGTTTCAACACCCTGTAGTGTACAACATAGTTTTCCTTATTGTACAGGGTGGTCATTAATTTGGGTAATTTTGAGCCTGGCGGAGTACGGTGTTCGGCGCATAATGGAAAATCTTTGTGTTTGTCATGCAAGTGTTCGGGGTACTCCAAATCGACTTCGAGAATATAGCCAATCGGCGAAGTGTCTGACACCTCGAGCACATTCAAATCGGCAACATTCTCGAGCCATTTGAATCCCCCATACGGAAGATATTCCATCATGGCCCACCCATATAAATTATTTACATCGAGATATAGCAAATAAGTGGAGGGCTGAGTGACGTCATACCTGTCACCCATGTATTTATTATTTGCCGTGGAGCGCCTGTTGCAGCACTGACTGATGCCTCCGCGAATTCCTCGCTCGATGAACATGAGCATGTCGACGTCCTTCAAAATCTGCAACTTGCACTGGGTGTACTTCAACATGCACGACCACGTATAGCCGGGTAGGGTGTAATGCCACGCGGGGTCCAGGCCATATGTCACGTGACCGATATTTCGAAAATTCTCGAAAATATCAGCCAAGAGCAATATGTCTGTTTTCATGTACAAGTCGGAGTACTCGCCCAGCGTTTTTAAGTTGAACGTTTGCCACACGTTCTGCGCATGTTCGTATTCTGCCTTGCTAATGTGACAATCGTTCAACTTGTTGTAGAAATGATGGAGCGCCGGCAAACATTCAACTTCCAACTTTTCCATCGAATCGATGAAATCGTATGGGAATACGCCCTTTCGAGTGAGTAATTCGTACTGCGAGGCTCTCAGATGTGCAAATTCGCGTTTGGATATTTTCAAATCGTGCACTGTCAAAGTCTGAACCAAATGGTCCAAACTCATGCCCATAAAACGGAACGAATCGATGAATCTGAACTTGATGTCTGTATTGTCGTCATACTGGGTGAAAGATATGTATTTCTCTTTGTTGACAGGCAACAAGCTGACTCGCCCCTTCTTTGCTATATCTCGAATAATAAAATGGCTGTCGTATCCGGATAAATTATGGAAAACGATCGGCACCACAAAAGACTTTTTGTATAACAGGTTGCATTGCGCATGCGTATATCCGCGAAAGGCACCCGTGTAGTGATTATGGTCACGGACAACTTTGTCGTCAGTTTTCCAAGGTTTTTCGCAGATGTGGCAACATGGCGCGTTCACCTCATCAGGTGATGCGGTCATGGGAACAATGTCCAAAGTTTTGGCTTGCACAATTTTGGCTATGGTCCCCATTCTTTCCGCAAACCAATCCATCGAATCGAGACCTCGATGGCTATCGTAAAATGACAAAGTGTCGTCATATGCACACTTGAAATAAAATCCGGCACTGAACGGAATATGTTTTTGGTACTTTTCCGTTTGAGAATTGCATCCGGCGCCGGCGGCATCTTTGAACGGTTCCAAAATCGACTCGAAATCCGCATATATTACGAAGGGCACTCTTTCTTTATGTACAAAGTCGCGAAATTCTACATGATCGTAGTGGGGGAAAGAAATTTTACATGTGTTTTGTTTTTGACAATCAACAGTATGACTGTTCAATTTTTCCTCACTTGTGAAATAATTCAAACATCTGTCGCAAATGAATTTTTTGTGAACATGATTATTGAGTTGTGCACTAAGTAGGCGAGATAAATCCTTTATCCAAACATAATGGAATTTTATGTCTGAATCGTCAGTGTCATCGTCGATCAGTGGCGGTGCCTCGTAATCATTTAATTTCGGGTGATATTCATTTTGAATGAGGAGAAGATTGACATGTTTGTCTAATTTTTGTTTCGTGAGTCGACTTGGAACAGTCACGAAAAATGCCTCCTTGTCCGGCTTCGGCTGAATTAACTCCAAAGTGTACACATTGACGGAAATGTTATTTAATTGTTCAAATTTGGTGATTTGTTTAAATTTCATGGAAAAGTCGATTCCGTCCAAATTCAATGCCTTTGAGTAATGCGGATATGACGATGTTCTATCAGTATTTTTACCAGATTGAACAGGATACAGGGCGGAGACGATTGCCCAAGCGAAACATGCATCATCATCATTTTTGATGTTGATGCAAGCTCGTTTTTTGGCAATAGATTTCGGCAACTCGATGAAAGACGAACCGTTGCCGATGCCGGATTTGTTGATATTTATTTCCAAACTAACGATTTTCTCGAGACTCCATCCGCTCTCTTTGTCCGCGAATTCAGAAAGTTTGTTTTGAATTTGATCGATGACATTTTCCAAGAACCACTCTTTCAAAGTTGTACCCCTATCGATCACAGCGTTTTTAGTGTTAAAATACTTGAAGTCGATTTTTTGTTCTTGATTCAAAGAGTTTTTCACGAATTTCCCACAAAATGTCGAATTGACTTTAATGAGCGAATGTTTTTTCAATAAATTTTGAATTCTGTTTTTGAATAGAGAGAATGCGTCCCCGAAAAATTGTCCAATTTCTTTATGTTTTAAATTTATAATTATACCTGTGCGCAGACGCGAAGAAAATGCCGATTTCAAGTCCTCCCACTTTACTCGAGATGTCAATTTTGATTTGAGCCCCTCCCCCACGACGACTGGCTGTTGGCCTGAATTTTTGATTGAATTTCGGATAATTTTTAAGTGACCACATAAAGTTTGCAATTTTCTCAGAGAGCCTATGCCTTCCACCGCTGCGATCGCTCTATTAATAAAGCGGGCGGTGCGCTGGCATTGGGCCAACCAATGTTTGCACTCTTCATCGGAACAGCCCTTTTTGAGGATTTTTACCGCCTTAAGCAACTTTGCCGCCATCTCCACACTTTGTACAACAATGGCGTCAGATGACATGATTCAACACAAAATTTCAAGAAAATGTCAAATGAAAATACAAGAAACTTACTCTCTCTGTTTCCAACGGCTGCGACGTCTTCAGGCCTTGGCGATCTCAAACAGCTGCTGCGGATGAGCTCGATTGGCAATTTTCTTTTCACCCCTGTATATTAGCACGTGCTGGGCCTCGGTCAATTTGTCGAGGTTCGCTTTCAATGCTCCAGTCACTCGATTCGGAAGGAATACTACGCAGTCCTCTAACTCCACAAGGATTGACTCCCCAAACTTTGTAGTTTTGGTTTGAGCGTCGAGGATCAATTTGGGTTCGTCCTTCGGCAGCTCTTGTAGTTTGTGCAGGTCCTTCCTGCAAGCCAAGGAGACCTTGTTAATTTCGTCGAGATGAGACATCTGTGAAAAACATGCACGTTTCAAAATAATGAAGATTTTTTTTTTTTTTTATACACGCTGTATAACTCTCTCAAAACATTATTGTGATTCACCCTGTATGAGAAATATGACAAAAAATCACTGTTTGAGAAAAAATATGACGATTTATGAGACACTCTGTACGAGAAATGTGACAAAAATATTCATTGTATACTGTATGAGAAAAATATGACGATTTATGAGACACTCTGTATGAGAGAAATGTGACAAAAATATTCAATGTACACTGTATGAGAAAAATATGACGATTTATGAGACACTCTGTACGAGAAATGTAACAAAAATATTCATTGTACATTGTATGAGAAAAATATGACGCTTTATGAGACACTCTGTATGAGAAATGTGACAAAAATATTCAATCTACACTGTATGAGAAAAATATGACGATTTATGAGACATTCTGTACGAGAAATGTGACAAAAATATTCAATGTATACTGTATGAGAAAAATATGACGATTTATGAGACACTCTGTATGAGATAAATGAACTTTATAACAACTGAATCGAATGGCATAGACACTTGAAACACTCGCGAAAACATATGTGAAATCTACTAACCTTTTGCAAATCACGAATGAATGACACTCACAATAAAACTGTATGAAGAGCGAGAGGTAGATGAGCAGCACAAAACACTTGTTGTTGCTTCGGAGGCAGGCTATCAAATGTCGTCGGCGCGCGCTGTGAACGTATGTATAAACTCTCTGTGTCATGTGACCCACGCCGATGGACACGTGACCCACGCCGATGGTCACGTGACCCCACGCCGATGGACACGTGACCCACGCTGTCTGCCCACGCTGAATATGCTGGGGGGAAAACCCAAACTACGCAGTAATAAAATGCTGAGTGGACATTTCTCGGAATTTCAACTTGGGTAAACAACCACCGGATGTGGTTGTTTACTTAAGCTGTGGAGCGATAAACAAGTCCAATACCAAATCATGTCTCGATTTCGCTGAGTCATCATTTCCTAGAATCACACACGCCGCTCGCCAGTAAACACCAGATGTTCATTCATGGTGACGTCACACACGATTCTCGGAATTCCAACTCAAGTCTGGACATGTTGCTACCTGTTCTAAGTCGAGAGAGATGCTTCGACGGCGGCCAGCGGCGGCCATTGCTATCGTAGGCGTGGGGCTCTCGACGGCCATTTTTTCGACACAACGAATCACATGAGGTCGTTTTGATCTCCCCGCCCGCCCGCCCCCCGCCCTCCGCTCTTTACATCTATCATGTACCGCAGGGGGGCGTTGCTTCGACGGCCATTTTTTCGACACAACGAATCACATGAGGTCGTTTTTTTCTTCTCCCACACACCCAATTGCTCTCTACGCCTATCATGTACCTGCAATTTTTCTCTCTCTCAACCCCCACACGCTACACCCTACACCGCCATGTTTATTGCGACTGCCGCCAATCGGCTTTTTTTCCCATTATCAAAGCTACGAGTTTTAAATCGACATTAGTATGGAACCGTCATGGCTCATTGGTAGCGCACTGGGCTGCCATGCCAATAGGCGTGGGTTCAAGCCCCACTCGGGGACAAAAATTTTTTATTTTTTTTTTCTTCCGCAACCCTCCCCCCACCTTCTTCGGCGTTGGGGGGTTGCCGAAGAACTTCGCCGAAGAACCAAAATGGCGGAGATCTCGATGGCCAGATGCCATCGAGAGCGAAAATTCAAATTAATGAGGCGAAACCGGCTTTGTCATACTACTAAATTGGAGGGTTGAAATTATAACTCAACACTGAGGATGAATCACTCAATGTGAAAGTAAAAGACATATTTTCTCAGTGGTAGTTTATTGATTAATGAAGGAAATACATCAGAGATATTGATTATATAAAAACAAAAGACAGTATTGCCCACACTGATAAGAGTTAAACTTCTACATAGAATCATAGTTATATTTTATATTATTCACGTCACCAGCGCTGAGGAAGTATTTTATCAATTCTTTAGGTGGTTTGAGATTTCCAAAACCATCGAAATATATAACTTTGGCATTATCCTTGGAATATGCAGTCCAATGAGTCCCTTCTCCTAAATCAGAATCCAGATTGATAATACCGCACTCCTTGCTTCCAATTTGTCTGGGAAGTTTATCTCTCATAAAAACACCTCGGAAGTAAGGAATTCCCAAACGCTCTACATTCTTCATCAAATCGATATTGGTCAAGGCTCGGCGTGGCAACTTCAACAGTTTTTTTTTGATATGGCTGGGCAAACATTCCATAACCTTTACGAGGTCTCAAATATAGACCTTTTCCTTTTTGTCCCAACGCTAAATCATGTCTCTTTTGTTCAGTAAGTCGTTCTCAGATTTTGCTTTATTGACTGCTGAAGCGATAGATGCTGCCCCTCCTCCTACAGCACCTAGTGCTCCTAAAAGTGGTAGTAAAAGCGGAAGAAATCCACCTTTCTTTGGAATTGGTATGATTATTTTCTTCTGTTTACTTTTTCGTTTCCTGGCAACTTTCAAATCACCACCCTTCTTTTTTTTCATAGGTTTTTTTTTTCGTTTCAGTCCCATCCCCAACTTGCTTTTAAGATTCATTATATTAGATACACCAAATGCTGTGACTTTCTCCCCCAATTTTGCATCAGACGGGTTCAAACGTTCGGAAGCAAATGTTGCCAGTTTCTTGTCAGCAATATTTCTCGCTTCAATATCTTCAGTCGCGGAGTCAGCAATGTCGTGTTGCTTACAAGCCTCGTCCAGAGGATTTACGCCTACGTCTCCCCTCAATAATCTCTTTTTCAATTTGGTACCAGGACCACAATAATTATACCCAGGGACATGCAGTTCAACAGAAAGACTGTTGATCAAGGTATTTATAAAACCTCGACCTTACTTCTTTGTGTTTCGACTCGTACTAACAACTGATTTCTTTCGCAGTCCCATTATATCATGTTTCTACAAATTGGACACTCCTATATATACCCGTCATATCTGAACTAATGCCACTTTGATTACTATTTCAATACGATGAAGACTGAATAACCAAAAGGTATTGCTTCCAGTTCTCAACCATGATGAGATCAACGTGAAAAATACTATTAGAAAACATGGTGCGCTCTTTGGAGGTCAATCTAAGAGAGGGTTACTCGTTGGAGCAAGTGGGTCAGGCAAAACTAATGTTATGTTCTCTTTGCTGGAACAGCCCAATGGTCTTCGTTTTACAAATGTGTACTTATTTTCAAAATCATTATACCAACCTAAATATAATTATTTGACGATTTTGCTGGAACCTATGAAAGAAATTGGATTCTATGTATACAAAGACTCAACTGAAGTTATTCTTCCTGAAAACATAAAAGATCATTCAGTCATAATATTCGACGACGTCACCACATGTGATCAAAACATAATTAAAAATTATTTCTGCTTCGGTCGTCACAGACATACAGATTGTTTTTATTTATGTCAAACATATTCGGCTATTTCCAAACAACTTGCTAGAGATAATGCTAATTTGCTTATAATTTTCCAACAAGACCTAACTAATTTGAAGCATATATATGATGATCATGTTAGTATAGATATGTCTTTGCAGAATTTCAAAGAAATCTGCTCCTATTGTTGGAAAGATAATTTTGGTTTTCTCGTTATCGACAAAGATTGTGCCATAAAGGAGGGGCGATACAGAAAGGGTTTTGATACATTCATTTATATATAAACTTCATGATTGTCGAATTATTGTCATTCATCATGAATAGTCAATTACACGAACAGCTATTGAGTGCAAGGAAGGCTTTTAGAAGAAAATATAAGACTTTGAAATCCGATATAACAAAATATCAATCACATTTAGAAAAAACTTATGAACCAATCACTCAACCTTCAAAAGAATTCTTGTCTGTTGTCCAAAAATCCCCAACGTCCAAGTTCAAGCAAGAATTGCAACCTGAAGTTAAATCGCCTCTTTCGAATCATCAGTCGACACCGCAAAAATTTCATCAACCAACACCTCCAGAATTTCATAAACCAGCACATCAAGGATATTATCAGATCACTCCTGATAAAGAAACATTTCAATATGAGTCATCCATTCCTCCATCTGACTTGGATGGAAGTTATTTTGAGGAAAGTATGCACCCTGTGATGAATGCACAACAACAATACTTACTACAGTTCACGATTCCGTTACCTCGCGCATATATAGAAGACAAAATTTCAGATACGAAAAATATATTTGATGATACTTTTGGAATATATTTTGATGCAAATACGGAAAAGTTTGCCATAGGTAAGGCAACTGTGGATTTTGATGGTGCCGATATTGTTATCAATAATAAGTTCACATACACTGGAACTCCGGGTTTATACGAACTGATGTTTAAGAAACAACCCCTTGGATACAAAAATAAAGATCTAGACTCATATATCGATATAATAAGAAGAAGTAATGCACAATATCTCCGTTATGATCCTGCAAGGGGTCTATCAACATGAAATGCATCAAAATTTGTTAATATTATAAAACCACGAATCACAACACTACACTCTTTGGCTAAAGAACGTGAACTTGAAAAAACTCAAAAACTCATGGAACCCAACTTATCTGTTCCCAAGCCAAGACCAAGAATCAGTTCGGCTCCGGGCACAACTACAAGAAGTAAGAGGGGTTCAGGACTGACTATGCTTGATTTGGAATCCATCTTCTTATCATACCAAATGTGTTCTTCATTTGAGGGCAACCAAGAATATCAGGAAGAGTGTTGGTTTTTTTGTATTTGAAAATGATACAACTATGAATTTCCTGTTTCCGGAAAAATTGAAAGCATCAACTCCCAGCCAGAAGATATATCTATATCACTAGGAGAAGAGTATGCAGATACCGTTTCACTAATTACCCTGGTAGAAAAGTTTTTAAATAAAGGTGATTAGATCAATTTCTTAGTCGATCAGCAGCAGCATAATCAACTGTTTGTCGAAATTGTACTTCAGTGTCCTATAACCGAAAATGGATAAAATCAAAGAAGATATAATAGAAGAATTACATAGAAATTCACGAAGAAGATTTCAAAGGAGGCGTGTTATCACCAAAGGTTTGAATGATCTCCTTCAAGCTGATTTGGTTGAAATGATTCCCCATTCAAAAACTAACAAAGCATTTAAATACATTTTGGTTATTATAAACGTATTTTCAAAATATTTTTGAGCGAGCCTGTTAAAACGAAAAGTGGGGAAGATGTGACTCGTGCGATGCAAAAAATATTGAAAGATATGAAAGTTAAAACCAAAAATCTACAAACGGATATGGGAAAAGAGTTCTATAATATAAAATTCAAACAGTTGATGGATGAGTGTAAAATCAACCATTATAGCACTTTTTCCAATTTGAAAGCTAGCATAGTTGAACGAGTAAACAGAACTTTGAAAAATAGAATGTGGAAACAATTCAGCCTACGAGGAACCTACAAATGGTTGGATATTCTACCAGAAATAGTTTCTGAATATAACAATTCTGTTCACAGAACAATAGGAATGAAGCCCAAAGAAGTTAAAAAGTGTCATGAGAAGTATTTACTCAAAAACGCTTATAGTCACATCAAAACAGTAGATCCAAGGAAACGAAAATTCAAAATCAATGATCACGTAAGAATAAGCAAACACCGAGAGGCATTTGCTAAAGGGTATACTCCAAACTGGTCCAATGAAATTTTCATCGTCAGAAAAGTCTATCAGTCAAATCCTGCAGTATATTTTCTTAAAGATCAAGATGATGTTGACATACAAGGCGGATTTTATGAGGAAGTTAAACATCATGATCTGTTTCTGGTTGAGAAAATTCTTAGAAAAAAGGGAGACAAACTCTACATAAAATGGTTAGGACTAAGCAATAAATATAATTGCTGGATATCAAAAAATGATTTTGTATGATACTTTTTGAATAAAAAAATTTATATTCACAAAACAATTTTATTTATACAATAAATACACAATAAATTAATTACAAAATCTTTGATTGAAAATTATTTGTCTATGTGTTGAATCCAAAACCGGGGTGATGATATTCGAGGTTTCTGTTATTCGCCTGTTGAATCGCATTCTATCGATTGCTGCATACATCCAATAAGTTTTTCGAGCATCCTTGTATGCAAATTTCCATTTGTACATATAATAACTTTTATTATCACTTTCATCAATTGTCACCCTTTTATTCATGGTTTATCAGAAAACTCATCACTGAAAACTTATGGGTAAAGATAAATGAATTCCAGAGTTGAACTAATATTTTCACTACTATGGTTCATCTCTGGTTGAAGCAAATCTATTGCATTCTGTAACACATCACCACACAGCTTGAACAGTCCGTTTTTCAAAATTTGAAAGTACTGTTCATAATGTTGTCTTTTCAAGATATCGATTATATAGTCAATTAGGGGTAGGAGTTCCCATAATTTGCAAACTATTTCGAATCCCAAGTACACAGAGGAATGATCTTTCTTTATTTTGACTACTTGCCCATTTGCAAATTGTATAAACTCAATGGTAAATTTATCATCCTCAATGGCATTCAGTTTATCAGGTGAGTAAAAATAATTGGTAATGACTCCTTGGTGTGTCAAAAACTGCTTCCACTCGTGTTCTAAGAAAATCACTCGATCTCCCTTATTTCCAGCAATTTCAATACATGGGGTGAAATTCAAATCATATGAAAGTTTCACAGCAACAAATTTACATTTGGATTTATTTAAAGGGAATTTTCTTTCACCTAACACTACTTTTGATTTTTCTTTGCAAAAATATTCGCTTGACAAGTCAAATTTGGACTGGGTATTACTCATTTTGATAAGGGAATGTCTACTATGATATTGTACTTCGTTTTTATATTTTTTATCAACAGTAGTGGGGGATTATTCATCTCGGAATTTTTCGATTTAACGTGTACGCAATCTAAAACGCTTGAAATACGATAATATCTGGTTTATTGAACCCACATCAGATTTTGTTGACCACCATGTAATTGGAAACGTTACTTCAGCAAATTCCAGAAAACGTAATTTGATATATATCACGTGCACTCAGTGACCTTGAGAGATGTCATTGAACCCACATCAAGTTTTGTTGACCTGTCTAG
Source organism: Chrysolina haemoptera (assembly GCA_958298965.1). Lineage (NCBI taxonomy): Eukaryota > Metazoa > Arthropoda > Insecta > Coleoptera > Chrysomelidae > Chrysolina > Chrysolina haemoptera. Next base: position 23,863,187 of record OY282585.1, on the reverse strand, counting down.
ACAAGTAATCGGATGTTATCGAATTCCAGGAAATATGATATCCATCACGTGCACTCAGTGACCTTGAAACATGTCATTGAACCCATATTGAATATCGCTGATCTAGACACGTAACCGGAAACGTGACGTCATCGAAGTCCATGAAACGTAATTTGATATCTAAAAATTATTTGCTGACTCGTCCCTCCCAAAGCGGTCTCATTTCTATAGAGCTCCCTCCCAAAGCGGTCTCATTTGTATAGGCCCTCCTCCCAAAGCGCTCTCATTTGTACTCTACTCTCTCAATATTTTTTGCATCGCACGAGTCACATCTTCCCCACTTTTCGTTTTAACAGGCTCGCTCAAACATATTTTGAAAATACGTTTATAATAACCAAAATGTATTTAAATCCTTTGTTAGTTTTTGAATAGGGAATCATTTCAACCAAATCAGCTTGAAGGAGATCATTCAAACTTTCTTTGGTGATAACACGCCTCCTTTGAAATCTTCTTCGTGAATTTCTATGTGATTCTTCTATAATTTCTTTGATTTTATCCATTTTCAGTTATAGGACACTGAAGTACAATTTCGACAAACAGTGGATTATGCTGCTGGTGATCGACTAAGAAATTGATCTTATCACCTTTATTAAAAAACTTTCCTACCAGGCTAATTAGTGAAACGGTATCTGCATACTCTGCTCCTAGTGATATAGATATATCTTCTGGCTGGGAGTTGATGCTTTCAATTTTTACGGAAACAGGAAATTCATAGGTAGTTGTATCATTTTCAAATACAAGAAAACCAACACTCTTCCTGATATTCTTGGTTTCCCTCAAATGAAGAACACATTTGGTATGATAAGAAGATGGATTCCATATGTAGAAAGGTGTGTTGATTGAAGGGGCTTTCGGAAGGATTTCTAATTCAGAATATAGTGTTTGAGATAATCTCAGGAAATGTCTTCCAAATTTATCGATGGGCATGGTGTCACGGTTAAATACCAAATGGAGTTAAATCGGATATGTTTTTATTTTATTATTCCTGCTTCGCGAAGTTCCTCAATTATGCTAATGATTTCATTATTCACACCGGTGTTTCCAGTACATTGTGATGCAATCAAGAGTTCCAATCGCTCCACTAGCTCATTGAAATCATCAAAATATTTATATTCAATAGGAATATTGTTGAAAGCATAGTCAGTCCTGAACCCCTCTTACTTCTTGTAGTTGTGCCCGGAGCCGAACTGATTCTTGGTCTTGGCTTGGGAACAGATAAGTTGGGTTCCATGAGTTTTTGAGTTTTTTCAAGTCCACGTTATTTATCCAAAGAGTGTAGTGTTGTGATTCGTGGTTTTATAATATTAACAAACTTTGCATTTGATGTTGATAGACCCCTTGTAGGATCATACCGGAGATATTGTGTATTACTTCTTCTTATTATATCGATATATGAGTCAAGATCTTTATTTTTGTATCCAAGGGGTTGTTTCTTAAACATCAGTTCATATAAACCCGGAGTTCCAGTGTATCTAACCTTATTATTGATAACAATATCGGCACCATCAAAATCCACAGTTTCCTTACCTATGGCAAACTTTTCCGTATTTGCATCAAAATATATTCCAAAAGTATCATCAAATATATTTTTCGTATCTGAAATTTTGTCTTCTATATATGCGCGAAGTAACGGAATCGTGAACTGTAGTAAGTATTGTTGCTGTGCATTCATCACAGGGTGCATACTTTCCTCAAAATAACTTCCATCCAAGTCGGATTGTGGAATGGATGAATCATATTGAAATGTTTCTTCATCAGGAGTGATATGATTATATCCTTGATGTGCTGGTTTATTGAATTCTGGAGGTGTTGGTTGATGAAATTTTTGCGGTGTCGACTGATGATTCGAAAGAGGCGATTTAACTTCAGGTTTCAATTCTTGCTTGAATTTGAAAGTTGGGGATTTTTGGACAACAGACAAGAATTCTTTTAAAGGTTGAGTGATTGGTTCATAAGTTTTTTCTAAATGTGATTGAGATTTTGTTACTTATATCGGATTTCAAAGTCTTATATTTTCTTCTTGAAGCCTTCCTTGCAGTCAATAGCTGTTCGTGTTCGTATTCATGATGAATGACAATTATTCGACAATCATGAAGTTTATATATAAATGAATGTATCAAAACCCTTTTTGTATCGGCCCTCCTTTATGGCACAGTCTTTGTCGATAACGAGAAAACCAAAATTTTCTTTCCAACAATAGGAGCAGATATCTTTGAAATTCTGCAAAGACATATCTATAGTAACATGATCATCATATATATGCTTCAAATTAGTTAGGTCTTGTTGGAAAATTATAAGCAAATTAGCATTATCTCTAATGAGTTGTTTGGAAATAGCCGAATATATTTGACATAAATAAAAACAATCTGTATGTCTGTGACGACCGAAGCAGAAATAATTTTTAATTATGTTTTGATCACATGTGTTGACGTCGTCGAATATTATGACTGAATGATCTTTTATGTTTTCAGGAAGAATAACTTCCGTAGAGTTTTAGTATACATAGAATTCAATTTCTTTCATAGGTTCCAGCAAAATCCTCAAATAATTATATTTAGGTTGGTATGATGATTTTGAAAATAAGTACACATTTGTAAAACGAAGGCCATTGGGCTGTTCCAGCAAAGACAACATAACATTAGTTTTGCCTGACCCACTTGCTCCAACGAGTAACCCTCTCTTAGATTGACCTCCAAAGAGCGCACCATGTTTTCTGACAGTATTTTCCACGTTGATCTCATCATGATTGAGAACTGGAAACAATACCTTTTGTTTTTCAGTCTTCATCGTATTGAAATAGTAATTAAAGTGGCATTAGTTCAGATATGACGGGTATACCAGGTGAGTCTGAGAGATGGGGCACCCCTATTTTTGAGAGAAATAATCCGATTCAAAGCACGAAAATTTAGGGGGCTATTGAACAACTAAAATGTGATTTTTTGAGATAAAAATTAATTCTTTAGCAATTTCGGTTTCGCCAGAAATGATCTGAGTATTAGTTTTTCAAATGGAACACCTTGTACATTTTCATATTTTTTAAATCTAGAGCAAATTCTGAACATGATAAGCAAAATTTTTTATTGAATTTCTTTTTTTTTCAATTTTTTTTTAAGGATGATGATTTTTTACATGTTGAACGTTCCTCTCCGATACCATGTTGTCCGAGAAAATGAAATTACAATTAATTACAATACTTTGCCACCAGCCGCTGTTTGAATGTGGCAAAATCAGTTCTTGACATGATTTTTTGGGTTTATGACCTTCCACAATCTGAAAATGAAAAATTTTTTTTTTTAATCCAAAGAAATCTGTACAAGTGTAGAAGGGCAAATTAATTAATTTGCCCGATAAGTTACTGCGTTCACAAGACTGCTGTCTTGAAAGAAATTAATTTTTGTCAGTAACGTACCCTACACTGAATTTGCCTATCTGAAAAAATGAGATAGAATTAACAAAGAATACTTCTCTTTTTTTGAAAACTGTTGACGTTTCGGAGGCTGTATCTGCCTCCGTTATCAAAACTTCTTGGAAAGACGCTGAAGAAACTGAATTTGAATTGCGATTTTGGTAATAAGACCTTTGACAGAGTCGAATGTATGACAGATTTCATTTGCAATTCCACCACGAAGATGTATTTCCTGACGTTTCATCAACGACAATAATAAAAATATGCAATACTCATTTATTTTCTTCAAATACAAGGGCCTTTACAAGCATTTCAATAGAAAATAGTTATTTAACTAACAAGTGCGGAAAGTAGTACTTTTCCGCACGCGACGGTAGTTGCACGAACGGCGCGGAGCGGATTCGGGCAATCCGTTAAAGGCGAAAACGACATTTTCCGTAAGAGTTAGGTACAATATTTTTCCTACGAGTGTTTTTGTCCATCTTATTTATGAAAAAACAAGGTTTTAATAAACAAGTTTTTATAATAATGCTACAAAATGACTAGTAAGACAGAATAGTTACATAGATCATTTAGTTAGTCCTAAATATCATCATTTTCAAAAATACAAAAATCGTGCGGAAAAGTAAAAATCGTACGGAAAAGTAAAAATCGCACGCTCGTAGGAAATTAATATTTTTCGTAAATCACATCTGCTTTCTGTTTTCTACCGACTGTCTAGACCCGCCTCTAGGCGGTTTACCTATTTTTACCTGTACTTGCCACAAATTTGACCGAATTGAATTTCTGATTGCATATTATTGTTCGTCGATTTTCTAACCCATACAATTTAGACGAAAATAAAAATGGGTTTATTGATTAAAAGTTTGATTTTGTGGAGAAAATTCGATTCATGACATGATTTGTTTGGGTATTGTTTTTTACCTTCCACAATTTGATTTCCTTGGATTAACATTTTTTTCATTTTCAGATTGTGGAAGTAAAATACCCAAAAAAATCATGTCAAGAAAAATGGGATAATAGATTGTTGAATCCCCTGAATTTTTGTTATGCTGTAGATTTGGACTTCCCAGCGAAAGTGCAAAGAAGAGGTTGACTAGTTTTCGAGATACGCGTAAAAGATGAAAAGTAAAGCTTTCTGCTCAGAATTTTCAACATAGAATAGACAAATCTAGTTTCTCACTAAGTTTGCCACAGTTTCATTTGTATAGACTAATAATAAATTTGCAGTTTTTACACCCAGTAACGCCTTCTTGATTAAGAGCATCTCAGGAAATGAAAAGAAATGCAGGAAAAGAAAACTAATACTTTACCTGGCGTATAGAATATCCAAAACTACAAATTTTTTCTTATTAGGCCTGTAGAAATGGACGTTATAAATCGAAAATTTAACAATAATTCCAAAAGTTTTCAAATTTTGGTCAAGTGAATGGTACATCGAGAAAGCACTCAATCTCAGTTTGCAACCTGTTCCGAAGTCCGCAACATTGTCAAAATAGCAATTGGCTTGAATTTTGCTGTAAAAAAAATGTTTCGAACACTTGAATTGGTTGCAAACTAGATTCGTGATATGAATTAATACTACTCTAGTTTTGCAGAAAATTTTCAAGGAGTATACAGCAAAATATTCAGAACATGTTGCAAAATTTCATAGTTTGTTTTTAAACCTTTCCCGACCTTGTATTAAAGTTTTAAAACTTTTGGAATTATTCTGAATTGATTGTATATTTCTACTGGCCTATATTTTGTCTTTTTGGAAATTGAAATGATTGAAGTATGAACTATGAACTCAATAATGAATGCAAACCAAAAAATATTCGTGTATAATCAAATTCCTAAGAATTTTGAAATTTATTTCACTTAATTTTTTGGTCTCTAAAGTATTGACCTACCGACGTTCAGCAAGATATGATGATAGTTTTTTCGATATTTTTGGCAATACAACTAAATATAAGAGTCGAATATACCGAGTTGTAGGCGTAATAAAACACGATTATTAAATAAATTTGGCGCAGCTCACTTTCACTGTAGGTACGTTATCCAATTCGCGATTACTTAAGCATCTTATACAACTGAGAACGTGATCTTTGGTTTCAGTACTCAAGCATTGCCTTCCATTATGTAATATATATCTTATTAAGGAAGTGTTCTGGTGATACAACGAATTAGGTAAAATACGAAGCGATTTGTTTCAACTGAAAATTCAATAAACAATTCAATATATCTATCTTTTTAGATATCGATAAAACATGGACTGAAAAGTAAAAAAATAATTATCAACAGTGATTACACAAATGGTGGTAATTTTTTGAAAATTTTAACTAGATGCACGAGTCTTTGTTGCTATAGTAATCTCACGTGGACGAAGACGAGTGGGATTTCTTAATAGGAACAAATACGAGTGCTAATCTAGTTGAAATCATCTCAAAAAAATTATTACCACAAATATGATTCAGCTTGATTATTTTTTTACCGGGCATTTGTCAGTGTCATCTAGACAAGCAAGTCAATGGCTAACTTCCTTATGCTCATTCATTGAAACAAAGAACCAATCAAGCAACGTGAAACAATTCGCAGTAATAATATCCCGACAAAATGCAGAATTTTCAAAAAATGCTTTCACCTTGCTGGCACGAAAACTGTGTTGCTGTACAAAACACCACTCGAGCAATCTCTCGTGGTGTTTCTAAGCAACACTGTTTTGGTGCCAGCAAAGTAAGAGTATTTTGAACATTCTGCATTTTGAAAGGATATTCGATCAGACAATTTCACGAATTCATTAATCATTATGGACTAAATGCGTATTGTAGGAACGGCTCATCTTGTGTCATTAATGTCAGTTGAAGAGTTGAACAGTCAAACTGACGTTTCTATATTTACCGTGATTGTCGTAACTAAGGAAAACTATACACAAGGAAGAGGCGAAACACCGACTTGAAAATACCACAGAGTGGAGGCAGTTTTCAAAAAGTCTTGTTCTTATTGGTTTGAATTGTGAAAACGATGGCATTTGCTTGGTTTTTATGATATGAGGGAAATTGTCAGGAGTAATACCACGAGTGATTGAATTTTCGCGATGTTTGTTGATTTACTTTTGAAAGAAACTGAATTGCTTCGAGAAAACACCACGAGTCCGCAGGATGAGTGGTGTTTTCTCAAAACAATTCACTTGAGTTCAAGAATAAAAGACAGATTTATGAGATACATTCAATTGAGAGTTGAATTTTATTAGACTATTTCACGAATAAAGTCTCTTCATCCATATTAATACGAACAATGTATTACAATCGTAAACAAATTAATAAAATCATTAATATTATAATGTTTTGCTCCATAATTTCATTTGAATTTACACCAAAGCGACTCATTTTGACAAATGCAGCTATATTTATTATTGTCGAACTGTCAAACGTATTCATTTCGTCATGGTTACGTCGTGAAAATACCGAAGCTGATCCTCTGTAATTTGCTACTAACAAATTATCAGTGTAATTTTGATATTATTGGTCGATTTAAAATGTTTTCCCATGACGATTGGCTGAGAGGACCGTATAAAAAATAGTCAATGTAATTACGTGGGTGCTCTTGACCTATATGGTTACAACGTAGAGAACTTAGATATGTCAAGCAACTCTCGCTTTTTTTACACTTGAGTAATTACATTGAAAATTATTTTTTACTTTATAGTTCATGTTGATAGTGAAGCGTGTTTTTTAGTTTTTTCAAACCATAATATTATTTTATTGTTTTTAGTCTTACATTTGCATTATTTCGAGACAATCGCACGTTAACGTAAAAGAACAGAATCCGACTCTTTCTTTGAATGATATTCAATGATCATTCTTAATTCTTGCACATGTGGCTGTAACCGCAAATCTTGTCCGCAAATTTTGGTCACAAACTTGAAACCGTCATTTTGATTTTATGGATCTTGACTAAAAAATCAAAATCCTCGAATCAGAAAACCCCCACATATCAATTTTTAATGGAATTTGACCATAATCACAAATCTCGTCCGGCATCTTGGAGCCACCATTTTGTTTTTTTCTCTTTCCATAATGCATTGTCAGAGGAATTATGAACACATGCCAAATTTTAAATCATTCGGACGTCTTGAAGTGGTAAAAATCACGTTTAAACATACATACATACATACATATTATATAGAGAGATAGATAGATAGATAGATAGATAGATACAGGTGAAGCTAATATAAGCGTGTTTAAATAGTCGTTTACGTAACAAGTCTGGAAAATAATATTTTTTTGGACAAGTTGACAAAATTCTAGGACGAGCCGTGGAAGTCTGTGAGTCCAAAAAAATCTTGGTTTCGGACGTGTTGCGTACACAACTTTTTGACACAGAAACATTCTAATTCTTATTTGTATTAATATTTATATTAAAATTTGAGCAATTGCTAATATTGAAGAAATTCAACTTGTTTGAAATGTTCGGTATATTTAAATGACTTGTTGAAGTCAGAACAAGAAGGTGTACCCACTTGCCGGACGCTTTTTCTTTGAGATAGTAGCATTTTTACGGCCTAGTCTAGGAAGTACTTACTTGCCAAAAAATATACATTCGAAGGTTAATGTTTAAAGATGGAAAAACCTCCTGAAGCAAGCATTTCGAACGATTACCGAATGGTATGAACTATTTCTGGAGGTTGAGTCGTAGCCACACAGAGCGCTATGTACACTATCTGAAAATTGATGTTTGAAACATTTGGTGTGAATACAATTCGAAAAATAGAAGCTACCCAAAACACCAAAACTACGTCACTTTCACTCGACGCGCGTTTCGCTAATAAAGTTACCATTCTCAAGAGCTATACGGCTATACGGGTAGCTTCCATTTCCATGTACACTATGTTAGCTATATATGTTTGTGATGCAATCCAAATATAGCTCAAATTATGTATCTATGGCCGCATACATACACTCGTACTCTATGTTCGCTAAGTTCGCTGCGTTCTGTATTGCCAGTTACATTTGAAATAATGCAGCTATACAGTGAGTTCAAGATAAGGTTGTCCATATCAAGCTGATAATAGAAGCGTGTTAAAAACGACTTACGTACCAGTTATTTCAAGTTTTCAGTTGCTGTGTATAGATGCACCATTTATTTTTATCGGTAGATAATTATTAATTCTACTCAATTATCACGATGAATTGGGCTCATTTTTGGTTCCAATGCCTACTTGACCAATACTCTCTATGGGTCGTATTTAACTGAGAATCAAAGTAATATTGATATGATTTCCAAATATTCATCTTGTGTCACCAAAAATCATAGTTGAGCACCAAAATTTAATTACCAAATTATTTATTCTGGTATATTTATAAATTTCAGCAGCAACTAATTATTGTTAACACCACAAATCTTACTTGAACACTAAATATTTGAGTATAAAAATAAACCTTGCTTGCGAGTCTAAAATGCGTCAATTAGTTTTTCGCTTGCGTTTGACACACAAACCTAACCTGATCCAGAGCAAGCTTACCTAGCTTGCATGTTGAAAATGGGTTAGAGATTATTTAATGTTTTTGTTGTTTATGTATTACATTTGGTACGACTTTAATATTCATGCCAACTTTTAACATTTCAGGTGCACATAAATTCTATTTCTGGTTGAGGTTTTGGCCAAATATTATTTTGGAGACACACGTAATGTTGAAGCACAATCATTATTTTGGTGCTCATTTAAAAATATACCTATTCTTTTCTGATTAGCGTTTCCAAATTGTGAAGTCATGTTGACAATGAATTGCGTTATATAGCATATGGTTCAGTTTAGAATGGAATAGTAATTTTTAGTATTGAAAAAAGTTGGGAGTATTCCTTTCAAATTTGAAAAGTTGATCTTACTTCCGGTGAAACTGTAATGCCTATATTTCATATTTAAATATGCACTATAAATGAAAAATAACTCCCAAATAACATATCTAAAATACAAATTTCTCTCTTTGAAAATAACCAGATAGCTTGACGTAACGAATCTCGTGATCACCATTCTAAAACTTAGGTTGTGTTCTGTTAATAGACATTGGTCACATTGGTTTTGGTTGTTTTTTTGCTGTTTCGTAAATGACATATTCCTGAAAACCCTTGTTAGAAAATCTCTGGTTAACCAAAATGGTCAGTCTGGTGATTTTTGGCGATTATCGGAATATAGGTATCCTTATATTCGTCAGACTTACATATACGAATAATATACGAAAAACTAATTCAAGCATTTTCAACTTGGAAGCTATGTAGGTAGGCTTGCTGTGTGTCAATCGCGAGCTAAAACTAATTCACACCTTTTCGACTCGCAAGCTAGGTTAGGTTGCTCAGGTTAGGTTTGTGTTTCAATCGCGAGCAGAAAATTAAATCACGCATTTTCGACTAGCAAGTTAGGTTAGCTTGCTCAGGTTATGTTTGTGTGACAATCATGTACGAAAAAACATTTTCCGGCAATTGATCATTTGGCTTTGATTATTTTGCGAACTGAGTGTCTATTTCGGCGAATGACCAAATTCGGTATATGATTCCAACACCTATAATTAATTCAGAATTCGATTCATTTCAGCGCATCTTTCGTTAATTGTATTGTTAGGCAATGCTAATTTGAATGGTCGATATTGAGGACAATAAAAATATCACATACTTTGCAATGATATTTACTATTTTGAAACTCCTGTAAACCCACGACTTCCTTTTTATTGAATATTCATATATCAACATTTACATATAACCTCGTTTGTGTTATTACAACCGCCACATTTCCTAGTATTATTATGAGACTACTCAGTGGTATTTCCTGGCAGGTATTAGTTCGATAAACGATTGGGTGGCAGCTAAATCTTCTGACCTGAAACCGAAATATTTTTTAAAAGAATTCACATGTGGAATATAACCCCGTACATACTAGAGTTCGATAAATAATCATGTGATTGATCTTTTATGTTTCCGTCATAAGCAAGTTTTTCAGTGATTTATATAATAACAGAAATGAAACAGTATTCCGAAGAAGTCGAAATACCCTTATCTTTACTCATTTCCAAAAAGTGAATAATATGAGGCAAATATTTGACAGAAAACAATTAGTTCCCCTCACGAACCTTGACGTACATTTGATATAATTTGTGCAACGTTTCTCAAGAAAGACACTATTGCAGATGCTAGTTCCCAGCAAATACATCACAAATATATCACAGCGATGTATAAACGTGATCTGCGATATCGCATTCTATTTCTCATAGACGTCGCTGCGATGTCGCAGGGATAATATTTTTATCCCACTCAAGTTCTATTCGTTCGACATCCCTGCAACACGTTCTGCAATATAACAATAACGTATTTTAGAGATGTAACTGCGATGTGTTTTTGTGATGATACTGCTATTTGTTTTTGCGATATTCACGAGATGACTTCATTTTGACATCGCAAGTATGCAAACATATGACATCATAGCGATGTACCTACTTCAGTTATGTAGAGGAAAATAAATTATTTAAAAAAAGCCATATTGGGTGAAAAAGATGGGTAGGTATACTAAAAATTCATTTTCAATGAATGTAACGTACTGAGGTAAAAAATACTTGATGAAATGACGAAAAAAATCAATTATATTCTCTCTAAATTAAATTTGACTAATATATAATATTTTATAATACTGTCTTCGTTTTTATCTTTAGACATTCTCTGTGTTGCATGTCCAAAACTAATTTCAGCATATTTCTTCTACTTTTTATTACTGTCTTCATATACCTCTAGTAAAACATCTGAAAATTAAGGGAACATTAAAAATAATGAAATTGCAGCATATACAGTGAGGACCAAAAGTACGTCGCCCCCGTAATTTTTTTTAAACAAAAAAACAAATTTATACAAAGTGTCTCAAAAAAGCGTAGAAGTTTATTTTTTAAATAGGACCCCCTGTATATCATCGCATGATCGATTAGTGATAATCATAAGGAATCCAACAATACACAGTTTGATGTTATCATCTCCAAAGACTGCTAAATAAATACTCTCTCGCACTAATTGATCTTATGTATGAAATAACAGGCGATATCTCCATAATCTTTTGAGATAACAGCATCAAACTTGGTATTGCTGGATTTCGTATGATCATTCCTAACCAATCATGCGATAAAATACAGGGCGTACCATTGAAAAAAAAATTTAGTCGCTGCGCTTTTTTGAGACACTCTGTATAAATAAAACTTAAACAATCTTGTTATTCTCAAAGGACTCCGCGGAGACAACGAGATTCAATGGACGGTTTTTGAGATACAAGGTGTCAAACATGCATAGAGAGGGTTGTTATTTTTCTTTAGAAAATCAATGTGGCGATTATTTTGTTACAAAAAGTTAGGGTGAATAATTGCAATCTTAATATTTTCGATTCGAATTGTAATGAAAAGTAATTAAATACTTTTTATGTAATTCTTTGAACAAAATCAGTCAAACGCAAAAGCTCGTAGACCTGCAAAATAAGTAAATATCATCATTTAATTTTTTTATTATGTGATCTTAGGTTACTATTATACAGGATCACTCAAAATTTCCTTTTTTGTTGTATATATTTTCAATTTATTTATCATACTACAAACCCTGTACACTTATGCTGATTTGGAGTTTTGGCAATAATCTAAAACGAAGACTTGAAGTTTAAAATTAAAATAATAATAGATGCTAGGATTGAACCTGTTAAATCTGCTAAAGGGCTTGGGATAACAGAATTGTGACGAGCATTGGTACAGGAGTAAACTGTACAGGTGGTGCATATGCCCAATAAATAAATGCCTAATGAATGAGAAAATACCCTAGATTGTTATTACTCTACTTGTTATTCTGGTGCTTGGAAGTATCGGTATATACCTTCATAACGCTAATTTCATACGCTTTGTGTAGTATACAAGCCATCAACAAATAGAATCCTTACATACTGGTAATTACAATGTCTCAACAGACATGGTATGAACTAGTAAAAATAGTTATTTTGTGTATTTAAAGCACAAAGTGTGGATTGCCGCTCGAACAAAGAGAGTTATGCTTTGGAGAGCGGCAACGACACTTTGTGCTTGAAATACACACAATATTTTTTCGACAAACGCAGATCTCAGATACAAAAAAAACACTCGATACTTTAATGATCATACATTATTAACTGATAATTTTCATTTATTTTATTATATACTATATAATATATATACTATATATATATATATATATATATTTCTAACAGATGAAAAAAATTGTTTGTCCAGGATTTGAACCCCAATCGACGGCGTGAAGGGCAGAAACACTCACCACTAGGCTATACAGACATCTTTTCAATGTAGATTTACACGTTATTCATAATATACTTACCTTCACGCCGGCAAATCGAAACATCTGAATAACCGAGCATTTTCTCAATTTTGTCGCTCTAGAGCGAAAAAGCTGTCGATTAATGACAATCCTCAAAAAATATTAACTTTGAGATTGAACGCGCCAAAGGGTCGTGGGGTTGTCAAAAAAGATTTTTAATGCACTAGTGTCCCGTTTGATAGCTGCATCATCGTGCCGTTGACCAGAATCCATAAGAGATGCAACAAATAGACAAGAGCTACAAAATGTTGCTCATATTTTATTCAGTTTTCTACTTCATGTTGAATTTGTATAGATTTTACTTAAATGATTCAAATAAATACAACAGAAAAACAAAATTTTGAGTGACCCTGTATAATAGTAACCACATATCACCTTTTGAGCTTTTGCGTTTGACTGATTTTGTTCAAAGAATTACATAAAAATTATGTAATTACAAATTATCCTGTATACGGAGTCTTTAGAACTTTTCATTGCAACTCGAGTCGACAATATTAAATTAATTTAACTTTTTGTAACAAAATATTCGCCACATAGATTTTCTAAAGGTAAGTATAACAACCCTCTCTCTGCATGTTTGACACCCTGTATCTCAAAAACTGGCCATTAGATCTCGTTGTGCCCGTGGAGACATTTGATCAGGACACCATACACTACAATATACTAAATTTTCAGCCAACTAGGACCCATTTCTCATGAGAACCGTGCGGGGTCCTTTGCAATTTTGATGTTTTCTTGCTTCCCCACCAAGAACATATGACAGCAAGAACATCGTGAAAAAGACAAGAGTTCTATGTTGGAAATTTTCGGATTTTCGAAGTACAAACGAACGATAGATGATGGATAACCACATTAGCATTTTATCTATTTAGAAATGACATGTGCGTTAACATCGAAGATTCGCAGCAACCCCAGAGCACAAACATTAGACAGAGACGCGGTCAACAATCAGTTTTTGCTTAGGGCAAGTTTTTAAATTCATCGATGGATCCATCAATGAGCATTGCATCCTATTTAATTAATGAAAAATGACAATACCAGCATGAATGCGCATTATCCATCGATGAATTTAAAAACTCGCCCTTAGGTTGTTCAAGTTTAATGTTATGTTCGCGATGTAAAAAATAAACGAATAAATAAGTTTAGGAACTAATGATTTTGAGAATAATACAATTTAAAATAACGTAAACAAAATCTGGTAGGAATTAAATTTAATATTTTCTACATTCTCTGAAATATTCCATTATTATAACCTGGTCGTCTTCAGTATGAAGCATTTTCAACTCAACATAGGTTGGGAATATTTCGTAATTTTCCAATATGCATTGCAAAAGTATTCAAACCCAAATTCAAATAAAAAATACAATAAAAATTGATCATGAATCTCATGAGCATGCAAAAAAAAAATATAACGATTACATCCTTCCGGCGATATAAAATATGTGAAATCGCAACTTCGACATCTTAGAGAAGTCTGCTTCTATACATCGCAACGATGCAACGTTCGTGATATCGCACTGTTACCTAATTGCGATAGGTATATCAGATATGTCATGTCACAGTGTTTGTATCAAACAATGAATATTAACATTTTGAGAGCCGGGGGAAAGTAGGTACAACTTGGTGTTCTTCATGAATTTGAAGGTTGTATGCCTCAGAGAACACCTCCTCAGGCAGCTCTGCCGTTCGTTGGAAGAACAAGCCCTGGGAAATATATTTTTGTAAAATTTTGTAAACTTTGTTATTACGAATCTCCCAGGTTTTCGAAGAAAACTCCTCAGATGTGAAGCTTGTGCGAGCAAGGGAGACCCGGGACCAACAGCTCAAAAAGTGGAATCCGAACCACTTTAGCTTCGTGATGACGGTGGGGATTGAATCCGAGCCTCCTGGGTGTGAGCAAACGCTCTTAACACCTCGGCGGCAGTGTATGGATGTGAGGACTGAACTCGAAGGGTCAGTCTCGATGGGACCGCTAACGGTGGAACGATTGATTATATTTCGGAAGGGTATCGTCCATGAAAATAACAGACAAATTGCCAAGCATTCTGCGGTGTTCCAGAGAAGTGAGCAAGTTTGTGAACGAAGTATCACCGACCAAACGAATGGATTTTTTCTGGACATAATCCGAAGGTTTCAATGTGGGTTTGGGAGCTGCACTCCATATATTGAAATAGTATTCCGGAACAGGTGGAATTTGTGCCTCATAAATCATATATAATCAATTGACAGGAAGTGAAATACTTCTTAGCACGTAACAGGAAACTAGGTTATGAGAGACTTTTGGCAATGGACCTTACGTTGTTTTTTCATGAAAGGGTACCGATGATGGCAATACCGAGCATTGAAATGGAAGATTTCATTGGAATGGGTACTCCTGACATAGTTACGCTGGCCACTGTGAGATCGGCCTTTCTAGATAAGGAAATGCTTGATTTTTTTTCCTTTTTGAATTCTACCAAGTTGTTAGGTTCCTATTCTGGAATTTTTGCCATATTCCATATTTAATCCATTCACGATTCTTCCCCGTTCATTTATGCTTTCAATGGCTAATATCGGGGCTCTGGAAGAAAAAGCGGTATAAAGGACATATGAAGAAAGAACAGTGTTGGTGCTAGAATGGATCCCTGCGGAACACCAAAAATTATTGTTAGAGTATCGGATGAAACTCCATCGGCCACCACGTGGAGAGATCGGTTCCTGGTGATCAAATGCCTAGGAGATATAGAATGCAACGGTCAGAGATTCACCTCAGTTTTCGATAGATTGTTCCAAATATGTGAGACATAAGCAAGCAGGTCACCAGTAAATATTTAAACCGCCGGAAACCATATTGTCGATCGTTGATAATTCTTGAGCGTTCTAGGTATTTCATGAACTCGATGTTGTTGGCTTTTTCCATGAACTTCCAGGTAGCAGAAAGTAGTGCTATAGGTCATCTGTAGTTGCTGGGTAGTTTTTTTTCTTTCATTCATAACGAGAGAGATACTATGAGTCTTTTAGGGGGTGTCGATCCGTATTGGGATCCTCAACTTCAAATCTTAAGTATCTCCAGTCGGATACACTAACCCTTATGCTACCAGTCCTTAATTTGGAAACTGGTGGCTCACGCTCTTAGTCCAGCCCACGGTTTCCAAACTCTCGACTGATCACGAAACGATTCACGACCAACGATTAGATTGAATCTAGCTTGAATCGAGCACAAGTAATCGTCGGGAAGGATATTAGTGGAAAGTTCTGTTGACTTGGCACATTTTGTTCAGAGGAATGAAAACTGAAAACGCCTTGAAGTTTATTGGCGGAAGACTACATGCTGAAGACAATTTGTACGATTCCATTAATATTTCAAAATGCTCTGCGTTGATCGTTAATCTCGAAGGGAATAATACAGAAGAAAAAAGCCATCCGTTTTTACTAAAAAAGAAATTCAAACTTTTTGACAGAAGTGCCAGATGAAACTTAGTTTGGTTCATAAAAGGTATTGACAAAATTTCGAAATAAAAACATCAAACTGTATTCTTATGTATTTTCAGGTTGCAATGATACTGGGTGAGGCAAGGACATGTAGATGGGAAGAATTATACAGTAAAAATATTTACACAAACATATGAAGCTTCGGCGTCACCAAACCATTTCTTTTTGAATTATCAGAATGGAAAATATAGTGTTCAGATAGTGAGAAAAATTAGTCAAAAAGTGGCCTTCGAGTAATGCAGAATATTCAAAATGAAAAAAACATGCAATTATACTGAACAAACGTACTTCTGGTGCACTTTTGGCAAATAAAGGAGTAGACGTTGCAGGGTTGAAAACGAACGGTGGGTGAAAGCCTTCAGCTGTAGCTGAAAGTTTGCTGAGAACTCCCTGTAAAATGAAGTTGAATTCGCAAAAGATAAATCATCTTGCAGCAATGAAGTGAGCAATTGTTTCTAATCCTGATTTTGTGTTACGTACTACATTTTCAATCAGTACGAGTAGTGCTGACAAAGCCAGAGCCTCTTTTCCAGTCTCAATAAATAATTGTAATGTATGTCCTACTACTTTAGTGTGAATAAAAGAAAGTAAACATACTTTTATTCTATAATATATTGTTTATAATAGACAGATTTTATTTTCTCATTTCTCATGAAAAGAAAATTAACTAACATTGGTTACATATATCTTTCGAAATGTATGATTTCACTTAACGTTAAAAGAATGGTGACTTACTCAGCAACGAGTAAAAACAGTGAAGACATTCTATACTCTTATAGGGAGACAGGTAAATAATAGAGAATAGTCTAATCGTAAGAAATATAAATAATAAAAAGCATTCTAATTTTTTGGATGAATGAGGCTACTTTCAATAAACCATGGTAGAAAATTGAACGTAGAATTACTAAAGAAGAAATAAATATGCGAGAATATGTATTTTCTGCTGAAGATAACTCGAAATGAATTTATTTAAGGCAGGGCACTGAGACACAAGATATGAAATAAATTTATAATATATAAACTCTGGGAATTGTGTATTGTGCCCCCCTTAAAAAATTTCAGCTTGCATTTTTCTATTTATATTATGGCGGGAAACTTGCCCACAGAAAAGCGAGTGATTTCAAATTTTACAGCAAATTGAGCAAACGTGCGTATATAGGTAGAGAAAAACTTGCAACAAGATTTCGTTTTAAAAAGCGTCCTGAGTAAGCAAGTGGCATGCTATGCAATATTTAGGTCTAATGCAAGTTCATCGCACAATTGGTATTGGTAAGTATGTATGGTGACTGATGCACTGCGACCTGAGTAGATCTATTGTGCCCCATCTTCTTCTGCTATCACAAGGTGTTCTTGTTTACAGCAGACTTTCAAGCCTCAATTCCTTCAGGAATTTTAGGATTTTGAGGAGGTCTACTAGATGTATTTCTCCCAGTCAGCTGGTGTGATCCCAGTACATTTAATCTTTTACGATATACAGCGTAACACTTCATCAATATATGGTGGGGTGTTTCTGGATGTTCCCCATATATGAGTTTTGTTAAATGCGTTTTATGTGGCAGGAGAATTGGATGCTTTTTCGAATATTCAAACTCAGAATTTCGTAATCGACCCCCTACCCGGATTAGTCCGTTTTCTTAAAACGGGTTCAAGTCAAGTAATCTACGTCCTTTTTTCAACGCTTTGCCTTTTTTTAAATTGATATAATCGTCACCGAATGAAATTGCCTGGATTATTTTCAGAACTTTTTCGAAAGCTGAATCAATTTCATTCGTGGTTAATAAACCAAGATTTCTTTCAAATACCGGTTTACGACAATTGTCTACAAATCTGCATACATATGCCGCCGTTCGTTTCAAACGCTGAAGTCTTGAAAATCGCTCAACGATATTTTGAATTGAAAATGATTTGACGTTAGAGCGTATTTCCGGTAATAATTTCTGGTTGAATGAAGTAGCTGGCCATTTCGTATTTGGCTCTTGCAGCCAATTTGGCCCAAACCACCATCGATCTTGATTTTTCAATTGATTCGGGTTCAATCCTCGACTTAAAATGTCAGCAGGATTGTGACTGGTGGAGACATGACACCATCGAACAGTTTTTGATAAGGATTGAATTTCTGCAACTCGACTATTAACGAATGGTTTTAATAAATTAGAAGTTTTCAACCAACCTAACACGATTGTGGAATCCGTCCAAATGCAAATTTCATCAAATTGTATTTGTAAACAATTCATCATTTTAGCTACTAACCGTGTAGCAATGAGGGCACCGCATAATTCCAACTTTGGGATGGTTAAGGATTTGGGTGGTGCCACCTTGGACTTGGCACATAAAAGGTGTACAAATACTTCTGTTTTCTTATTTTCTGATCGAATATATAGACAACTTCCATTGTATAGAACTATCACAAAACGCACGAAGCTGTATATTCATCGCATTTTTACAAACAACCCTTCTAGTTATTTGAATATGGTCTAACTCGTGAATTTTCTCATTGAATTTCAAGCACGAATTAGATAATGTGGTTTGTAACGTATCATTCCAATCTAATTTTTCCAACCACAATTTTTGCAGTAGAATTTTTATTACGATGATAACCTGGCTTAAGAGTCCTAATGGATCGAAAACCTTAGATATATTTGATAGAATAGCCCTTTTTGTGTTTTCTGAACTGAAATTTATATTTTTTGTATTATAAACTGAAAGACGAACATTTAAAAGTATAGAAAGTTAATCTTTCTGAATTATTGGTCCAATCGCGTTGAATACCGTGTACTAGAACTTTCTGTTCGCAAAACGCCATGATGTGGCAAAAAATAACTTATACGGTCGACAGAATTTCCGGAGAGCTTTCGCATGTGCCTTAAAGCCTCATATTCCTTCATAAAGTCACAATAAAGATTTTTATATTCACGGTTATTATTTAATCTCCTTTCTAACGCATTGAATTGTCGTAAGGCTATTTGTTTAGAATTTCCTAATTTGTTTATATCTTCTTTGAAAGGAATTGACACTATGAACTGACTGTTTTTATTTCTACGTGTATTTAACTCAAAATGTTCTTCACACAGTTGCTCTTCATTTCAAAATTGCTGTTTATCTGGAATTTCCTCAATTTCCTAGAAATTAGCCAACTGCTCCTGTACATCGAATTTTCTCAAAAAATTACAATATACCGTGTTCAGGTTCGTATTCGGAATAGGTTCTGCGACTACCCAACCTAGCATAGTCTCTTGGAATATTAGTCGATTTTTTCCAGTTCGTAATTGACCCTCGCACAATAAAGACCAAAATACATCCGCTCCTATTAACACATCAATTTTTCCAGATTTACAAAATTCTGGATCGGCTAGCTTTATGTTCTGAGGAGGTTGCGCTATATTCAGATTTACATTAACATTAGGTAGATGCGCTGAAATATTTGGCATAACGTAACATATGATGTTAGTTTTGAAATCATTATGAAATGATTCTATAGTAAAATTGCATTCACCCTTGATTTGTGACCTCGAATTATTTAATCTCAAAACCGACAAGTCAGCCTTTTCGACATTTAGCTTTAATCGTTGACATAATTCGTATGTAGCTATAGAAATTTGACTGCCAGAATCTAAGAGACACCAAACATTTTGACAATTTCCCTTCGCATCGTATACAAGAATTTGAGCAGTTGAAAGCAACACTTGACTGCTCTCTGCAATCCCAGAATACGAACTTGCACAGGCATTTTCTTCTGTAGCCACAGTATCTACAGCATTTTCTGCTTGTTTTTCAAAATCATGCAATATAGTGTTATGCATCTTCCTGCATACCTTGCATGAGCCAAATCGGCAAGATTCATGGCGATGTCCGCCTCTTAGGTAATTATGACACAACTTTAGAAATTTTACCCACCGTTGTGGTAGCGCCAAATTCTGAAAATCCGCACAGTGATAAACGTAATGTCCCTTTTGCAATACACACAAGCCAACGACGATTTGAAAGTACCTTGGGTGGTTTTATTTTGATTGCTGATATGGTTTTTATTTTCGAACCTAAATTCCCGTTTGTTTTCCACTAAAAATGACCTTTGCATTTTCTGTTTGGGATTGTGCTCCCGCTGTTTTTTCCCTTTTTCCTACTTCAGTTTTCTAATAAATCAGCTCTATTATTGAGAAAGTCAGTCAAATCTTTCAATTTTGGAAAATTATTTGTTATCGTTAAGATTTCCCATTCTCTCGCCGTATTAGAGTCCAGTTTCGAAAAAATATGAATTAGGAGTGGGTCTCAATTTTCCGTTTCAACTTTCAGTTGTTTTAGAGATTTTAAATTGTTATTGATAGAATCTACCATATTTCCTAATTTTTTCGACGATTCATGTATTATTCGTTCAAAGTTAAACAAAACCTTGATATAGTGGTTGATCAATAATTTAACATTATTGTATCAATCACAAAGTGTACTCCAGGCTCAATTATAGTTGGCTGCACTCAGCTCAATTGATGTAATTATCCGTAACGCATTGTCCTCTAAGGAGGCTGTCAAATATAGAAATTTCAAAATATCGGATAGTCTAGTACTTTTATGAATTACCGAATCAAACGAGTCCCTGAATTTAATGATCCGTTGAATTTCTTCAGTGGCATATCAGGCAACTTAACATTGCTTATTAGATTAACTTGACTTGCACCACCTTGAGTTTTCTCCGGCCCTGAACTCGAAATGTTTTGTTGAGTTTTGTTGAACTGAATAATAGTTTTTGCTAATGCCGTTATCGAATAAAAGTCGGTTTCGAATATCTTACATTCACCTGATAATGCTCCAATATCAACGTTCAAATCTGCTAGTGTTTCTTGAATATTCTCAAATTCCTTCAACAAATCGTTCGTCTTTAATAACCGCTCTTCTAGTTCATTTAAAAGTATTTTAGTAAGTTTGACTTCTCCCGTTTCTATGTTAATGTCAGGCAAGCAATAAATATATTTTTTTAATGTAGTGATCTTGGCTTTTATAGCACCTCGCTTTCTAACTAACCCCTCTTGAACTGCCATTCTTGACGTATTCAGTGACTAACACAAATGCCCTAGATTTATAATATCAAAATTCTATCTTTATTGCAGTAAAATTTCAAAACAATATCAAACTTAGAATCGCCGTAAATTTGCCCAAATTATATTTATATATAGATGCCTGTTAAGTTGTGACCTCCGTTATGTTGACTGGGCGATCTCAAGATGTCGCAAATTATGTACTATGATAAAAAAAAGATTGGCGGATATTTCTCTTTATACTATGTGTGGAACACAAATTGTTATAAAGCTTTGATATGAATGAGCTTCAAAGACTTGCAGAATCTGAAGAAGTTGTTACCAAAAACATATACGAAAAAACGTTAACTTTAGCAGGCAATCCGATATATCGGACCCGTATATGAAATATGAAATATAAGAATGGTCGTAATCATTCTTATATTTCATATTTAGCAATATTATAATTTTCATAACTAATATAGCTAACTTCAAGTCTCCTAAACCACGGTGAACACCCAGTTTGTGAACAACAGATGGTTTTTAAGCCATATAAATATCTGATGTTTTTATTTTTGTATCCAGTGAAAAGAACGATTATAACGTAAAAAGAAACCATGTTGAACACTACAAAACACGTTTCATTTTGGAATTCACCTCTACAACGTCACCAAAAAATTAAAATTGCAAACCCGATTTATCGGATCCTAGGCACTAATAGGTTGAGTTAATGATATTTTTGAAGTAACGCCGTCGTCGGTTTGAAAAAATAAAATATCCAGGGAAGAAGCTTTGAAAAGAATCTGAATGATCTGCAAATCTACATGTTGTCACAAATAGTAGTTTACCTAACAAGTGCGCAAAGTGATACTTTTCCGCACGCGATAGCGGAGTTCGGCCAAAAATCACGTGCGAAAAATACACTTTACGCTCGTGTTAGGTACACTATTTTTTCTAGTAGCGAAAAAAACACCCAGAAGTTAACATAAAGAATATTTATTATTAAATATATATTAAACTACAGCCATACTTGGTAATTTTTCTATTAAACCTTCTGAGACGCAATATTCAAATGTCAGTATAATCCGCAAAAAACTAAACAAATTTACTTTTACGCACTGAAAAGTTTTTTCCGCACTGCGGAAAAGTGACTCTTTCAAAAATAAAATGAGTGCGGAAAAGTTGATTTTTCCGCACGCTAGTAGAAAAAATAGTTATCGAGAATAAACGGGACAAACTCAGACAGTTCCTCACAAAATCCTCACTTCGTTTTAGGGCTAAAAGTTCTCATAGATCTCACCTTTTTTCGATGAAGTTTGGAATTTCAATGCAATTTCTAAAATAACTTCATACTTGACTATTTCTGATACGGATTTTTCTCAACTTTTTCCTAATCATCGATACTTTCTATACTTACATAAAAGGAATAGGTTTCCCAATTGAAAATGTCAACGGTTTTCAAGCTATTCGAGCCATCCTAAGCAAAATACATTCAAAATTTCATCAGAACTTCCAAATTTCGGAAATAACTTCATATTTGACTATTTTTGACCAAGTAATCAAAAAAGAGTTTTTCGTATCATAAAAATTCAGATATCCCTTTCAGTCATCGAAGAATAGTTTTTTGACGAAAATTCCCTGATATTCTAAACAAATAACAGTAACTTCTGAGTAAAATCAATAGTGAGTTTCCATATCACTTAGCTCGCACTTATTCTACTTGAATTATCTTGAAATTTTGAATAATGAAATCTCCTGTTTTTGTGTGAAAAATATTGAGGGTTAAGAAAAAGTAGACAAAATCTATATCAGTCCACTGGCGTGGAAGTTGGGGAGGAGCGGTTAGGGGTACATATCTGCTGTACGCCCCTGTTTGAAGTTACAAACATATGAGTTTCATTAATGCTGAAATTTCTGACATGTATACATTATATACCATCAGATAATGACATATTTTGCTGACTCATTTTCTCTCTTCAGGGATTTTAACCACTGAAAATTATGTCAGTGTTGAGCTCAAAAAATGAAAATTTAGCAATCGGACGTGTGCTAGGCAAATGAAAAAAACCCAAAATTTTCCGGCCGGTAAATTCACTTAAACAGCTGACTGGCTTATGGGAATTTATTTTCAGGTTCCCAAAGATATCAAATTTCATTCTGTCGATTGCCATAAGCGAGAAACTGCGTCAGCAATCGAGTATTCTTTTACAAGATGGCGCCCTAATTTCCACCCTTTAAGGACGTTGAAACCTTACGGCTTTGGTTTTTCACTGGTAGATTGTTCGTACCTGTTAATGTGTTGAAATGCCATGAATGGGAGATTGAAAAAAATATATATATTTTTTACACAAAAAAATTAATTTTATTTCGTTATTTCCAACCATCTACTGTGGATTCTACTGTAGATTTTTGTGTGGAACTAGACTCAGAATGACTCGCCAAGTCCTGATCTGAATTAATTGACATCGACTATCTTAATACAAGGTGGTTAAAAATAGGGTTACGTCAGCCCCTTGTTTTCTATTCCGGATGAGGGATGCCATGTTATATTTATCATACATCTTTTCATGTGAAAAATGCCCTATAGTTTGATTGTGAATATATATTTCAAGTTTGGTGAGAATATGTTTTTCCCAAATAATTTTCTGTATCAATGTCGAAAAAACATCGGTGAAAGTCTTTTTTTCGAATTTTTGATATGTTAAACAGTTTGAAAAGTTTGTCATGAAAATCAGCATGGTCCTAAGGTTCCTTTATCGTCTTTTGAAAGTGCAGCTTTTATTGATCCCCTATCTATCAATTTAAAGTAATAATCAAATAGACTTTTCCAGAGCGATTTCCACTTTGGAATAAAGTTGTAGGCTGCTCAATGTAAACATGAATTCAAAGATGAATGGGCGAAAGAGAATATTTTTTTAGAATGATTGAACTCATTTCCAAACTATCCCGGAGGTGGAGTTTTAGATCGTTTTTTTTTTAGTTGTGTCTCCAGTAGACCAATTCTATTATATAGGAAAATATTCTTTGCTAACATTTTGTTTAAATATCAACATTATTGGTCAACAATTTGAATACTTGCATCAATAGAAGCTGTTGTACATACTTTCCATGCCTGACTATTGATTGTTTGGAAAACTTCACCAGATTGCTACAAAACATCCTTCAGAGGAAAGAATAAGATATTCTATAGTGGAATAGGCTTAAAAGAGATACGACTTAAAGAAAAAACGTATACTGGAACTCTACCTCCGGGGTGGTGTGGAAACAAGTACCAAATTTTGAAAAATGTTTGAATTATTTTTAAAGCAAACACAGAATTTCTCCTCGTATAGATAAGCCCCATTCATTTGTGAATTCAGTTTTACATCGAGCAGCCTGAAATATTTTTTTTAAGCGGAAATCCCCATGGAAAAGTTATTACTTCAAAGTCATAGGAGATTGGAAAGCTTGCGGTCGATAAACGTTAGTCTTTGGGACAATGGATGATTTTTCGGCATACAGAAACTTTTCTTGAAAAAGACACATCTTACCAAACATGAACTTTAACTATTCACATACCCTGTATTGACAACCAGTATCACAGTATCGCAGTTGTTTCATGGAAAGATGTATGTTACATATACTGTATCGGCAACTTTTATAGACAGAAATCTACGCGAGCAACAAGGAATGCAATGATATGTTGATACCACATAAATAAGAGAGACGTACTACTGTTCGCCTCTCCTGTTATCCCACCCGAAGAAATAACAGCTCACGTCGATATCCCTTCCTCGAGCGAGTCGAGGAGAAATTGTAATGCTCTCTCAACATATAGCAAGCTACTCTTTACGCTCTCATGAAACCACCATACCCAAGATGAAAACTTTCCGGTACTGTATCTGACATTGCATCCCTTATGTGGAATAAAAAACGAGTAGTTGACGTACCCCTATTTTTGAACCATTGCATTAAAACATTTTCTGGGTCTAGTTGATGACTGATTTCCATTACTGACACAAAAGTGAGTTTGAAAAAAAAAATTTCGTCCGTACTGTTTGTGGGTCAAAACGGACCGTTGTGTCGAATATTGGACTCACACGATATCCTCCTGTCACTCTGGAATGATATTTAAAAAAAAACAACTAATATTAAACAAATACTACTTATCCCATTCGTAATTGTTGAAAATTATGAGAAAAATTATAATATTTCCTCTTCAGCCTCTGTGTCCATGGAATATTTTTCAGGGGAAGTTGAAATCTACCACACAGATACCAAAAATACAATAAAAATCCATTTCTCATTAGAATGTTGCGGGGTTCTTCGCATGGAAGAAGTTTTGGGATGAGTTTTAACAAAAAATGTTACTGTAGAAAAAATTCTCATCAAAACATATATTTCGACAATATGATGAGTCGGTGTAGAAATTTCCTACACAATTAACTGCAATGGAAATGTTCTTTCATTAACTGTTAGTATAGATGTCCCACAAATCATAAAACCACAATGATATGTTTTTAGGGGACATGGCTTCGTCTTTAAAAATACCACCCCTTTGGTCAAAAAAGGCTATTTTCGCCTTTAACTGGCCAACCGTTGAAAATATCGAAAAAGTATTTATGAAAAAAAACTTTATGAACTTTCTCAAAGAAAGTTCTCTACTAAATTTTCTGTATATATGTCGAAATTTTGTCAAGACTCTCAATAGGGACAAGCTACGATGAAAAATCGAATTGGGTTCTTAAGGTGATACAAAATACTTGCAGTCTTCGTCATATTCAGTAGTCGCAGGAATGTATAACAATAAATTAAAACATAAAAAGTGAAATTATCCACTGATATTTCGTGTTCATAACTGCATCCAGTCCTACGAAAAATAAAAAGCTTCAATATTGTTGTTGTTATGGTTTCTTGTTATTGTTATTTCAACCAACCGGCTGCCCCCTTACGAGCAATCCTCAGAAATCTTCGAGAGACTTGTACGAGCTAGGGAAGATGCAGCCCTTACCTTTAAACGTGTGATGCTATGCATGAACTCGGTGGACACGACGATTCGAACCCGCGTACCTTGGCATAGCAAGCGAGAAAACAACATGTGCGCCACCAAGACATATGATTTAGAAATGTTAAAATCATAGTTAAATGGTAGTTGTTCGATGTAAAAAGGAAAAAAATTCAAAACATTCCATTTGAATAAATTACCAGCAACATAAAATTGGCCAAATGTTTGCTGAATGTTGCTGACCAACAGACCAGTCTCTCCTTGAAAATAATACTTACATTTCAAAGCCTAAAAAAATAAATATTCTTAGATAGGTAGTTTCGAATTAATAATTGGAGTTGTCCTCCATCGCACCAAAAAAACTTGAATACAAAGGAAGAGTTCTGGCACACAGCACCGACAAAACAAATCCATGCCACCCACATCGAGCGGAAACTTCGCGCAAGCTCTTGCTCTCACGCAGAAAATGCGCTCCAGAACAGCATCATAAATGACGTACCAGGAATAAGAGCTTCAGTTTCAGTTGATATGTCGCGAAGAGTAGTTGCAGTCGGAAAGTTTGAAGATTATAACCAAAAAGACCAGAGCAAAATCCGTAAATCAACTGGAACATTAACGTCAGCAGTGAAAGCCTATAGTTTGATATAGAGTGTTCCATTAAGAAATCAAATTTTGGGTTCATTTCCGAAAATATCTGAAGTCGGTAATATTGAGTCCTTCACATCATGAAATTTCATCCATAAATACAAAACTTATATGGGTGACTCATACGCCCGTTTCTATATAGGTGAAAACGTACAACGTACGTATATTGTCACATAATAATAATAGTACTCCCTCATTAACAGTTTTGAGTGTACGCAAAGACATAGCCTGTGCAGTTGGAAAACGGTTACTTTTATTATTCGCCGTAGCGCTCCTGGTGATTTATTGATATTTGGTTGATAGAGCATAAAACTGTAAGTTTGGTGTGATGAGGAATATTTTTTATTCATTTTTCAAACTTTCTGAGATGACCAATTTTATACTCAAAGTTTTCGGAACAAACCTAATAAAAGTCTATGATATTTATATCATCTTGTTCTCATGCAAAATCTTTACTTCTAGCTCAATAACATGAATCATCATCAAATTTCACTGGAATATTATTATGTACAATGAAACCAACCTAGCTTGAGACGTTAAAACGTCGTAGCACAACGGATTATAGTTCTTGATATATCCAGTGATAAGGCACTCTACATGAACGTACGTGCAATTCAAAATGTCAAGCTTCACTGTACTTCAGCTCTTCCTATTTCCACGATTGAAAGACTTCTTGAATTCATTTTTTTCAACGTTAGGAATCAAACTGGAACACGTGGATTAAAATCGAGATGTTGCCATTTTTGGAGGTTACAACTAACCCGCTGTATAAGGGAGTTGTTAACGCCATATTTCACACAAATATGAGTGAGTACGACAGTAGCGCCAGTGATATACTATCGAACTAAAAATTTCTTCTGTAGGTATAGGGGGGTCCAAGTGACCTCCAGACAAACTTTTGATATAATGATCCTTACACCCTGTACAACATTTCTGGCTAAAAATTAATGGAAAACGTTGTCACCTCCGAAAACGGAGGACACAGCGTTATATATGAGGTGACAACGATGTTCGTGTTTCCGTACCCTTTATCTATCTATCTATCTATATATATATATATATATATATATATATATATATATATATATATATATATATATATATATATATAGAAAAGGGTAGTCTTGTTTGCTGACTAGTTAGGAAATGAGTTTTTAATATTTGGGATATGATTAGAGTACTCTTATTGGCCTTCTGCATATTCCAAATATTAAAATATATATATATATATATATATATATATATATATATATATATATATATATATATCTATGTTATATCTTGATTTTCACTAAGAACTTTTTGAAAACTATTTTGGGGTGGTTCGAACCACCGTTTATTAATTACAAAGAATGAAAATTAAAAATGACTTTATTCTACGACATGAAATGAATAAGTGATTAACAAACAAAAGAAGTCGTGAATTTATATGTTATCGAAGTGGTAGTTGGAATTGGATGTAACCTGATATGCTTGAACCTGATATGCTTGGGAAGGTTACTCTGGATGTTGGATATAACAGCTCCCCTTATATTAGAAAAGTTGGTGCTATGCAACAACTTTTAGGGCTCCTCAGACGGGGTTGCTTAGGCGACTGCATCTAGATCGAAAGACTCATTCGGTACCTCTTCTTGTAAGTTTGGTTTTCTCCTCGGGAAAATGGATGGAATCCTTTGGAACGGTCTGAATGGTCTAGTCGGAGGAAGCGGCGGAATGTTGGGTTCAGTTGGTGCCAATTTTAGTTTCCTCCTACACTTGCAAATGAGGTGAAAAAATATGGTTAGAATGATGTTGGTATATGTAAACCAAGAAATATTCTTCTCGTCGAACGGTCGTCCAAAGTTTTGGAGTAGGAATCCAGCTTATGTTTGGCAATGTCCAAATCATCGATGTTGAGGTCGTCTAACTTGAGTGGCTTTAATTTTGGAAGTTTCGATTTTTTCGGGATGTCGGCACAGCATTCATACGGAATCGAAATTGGATGTGTTTTGTAAGTGACATTCGAAATTTTTGATAATTGAGAATTGGCTTGAACTTTAGTTATTCCAATAAAAGCACTGCATTCTGTCTGTAATTTAACTATAGAATTACTATACACGATTTCAGTTTTTGAGTTCATTTTTGGGCAATTTACAGTCACTTGTAACGGTTCAGTAAGGATCACTAGCCAAAGGTTGTTTTCGAGTTCTTGCACATTATATCCTTGGCTGAAAACTAGCGAACTTCTGCAATTTCGCGGGATGAGTTTATTGTTTTTGAAAATTTGGACTTCACAAATCGAGTTATAGTCAATGGGGTACGCGAACATATCGGAACATAGTTCAGTTGCATTGTTTCAAGTTCGTCACTGGTATGAACATTAAAGAATCATTGTCTTTCGCGATATATTTTTGAGAAATAGAAAGAATATGGTGAAGGCCAGTTCTGTTATCGTAATTCGGAATAGAGAATAGTTGGTATAGAGTATAGATTTGGGGTTCAATGAGTGGAATTTTGAGTTCTATGATTTCGAGATATTGGGCTATGTTGGAAAGTTTTGGTGGGAGAGGAAGGTTGTTCCTTCTTTATTTTTGGGAGATATCTTACAAAGCTATAACTAATTGATCTGGTCTAATAATCGAAGAGTGAATGATATTCAATTCGGACGAAGGTGATTGAATTCAACATATCATCAATGTTTTCTTCGCAGAATAAAAAGCTTTCCATTAACTTTTCGCAGAATCGAAGAATTTTAATTTTAATTTTGCTTCGATTCTGTTTATATTATCGCTCAAATTATTGATGGAACCTTCTACTATTTTTAGGTTGTTATTGAGGGTCCCCTCATCGATACGCAATTTTTGAATTGTGTTATTTTGAATTACAGATGCTGTTACTGAAATTTGATTTTTCATAAGATTTTCTAATTGGTGTTCATCGCTCTTTAATCTATTGATACAGTTCGTGTAATATTCACCATCGGCTGCATCTAAATTGCCTGTGATTGATTTGAAAATACTACCTATACCATTGATAAGGCCTCTTTTGTACCTTTTAGTGTCTAAAACAATTTCTAGTTTTTCTTTTATTGAATTTGAAATTTGAGTAAGAAGACTGATATGTTTTTACTTCAGAGCGAAATTCTTTCATACTTTGACCAGTGAATTGGGTTGTATTAACGAGAGTTTCTAGGATTTTGAGATTATTTTTATATGTAGGTATCTTTAAATACTGAAATGTCTTTGTTCACGAGTATAGTCCATTTGTTGTTGGTAAGTACGATGTTATTGTTTTTGTGGTAGTAAACGCCAAAAGTATTATTGATTGGTTGAATTTGGTATTGACATACTACTGATTCGAACAGCAGCGGTAACCTGGAAATAAATCAATCTTCAGTATACGGCTTCATACGATCAAAGTTTACTTTTGATCCTTGACCAGTTCGTGGATTCAATAGAATAGCCGAATTTTGGTGTAGTTGTTCGATTATGAAGGGGCCATTGAATTTATTCTGTAATTTGTCTTTGCCCAAAGATCTCTGAGAATTGCATTGTCAAATTCTTTACCGTGGTCACAGTATATTCTGAAGGGTGTACCAAAATGTTGGAAATACCAGAGTAGGGCGTTTGCAACAGTTCTTGCAGATTTGTCTTCAATACCGTAAACTTGCGTGAATTTTGTTAATTCGTCCCGTATGCTGAGTGCATAGTGTTTTTTTCGGAATTTCTATGATGTCAATTTTGATTCTTTCAAAAGCAGTTTAGAGGTTTCAGTTATAACTAAAGGATTGTTGAGGTTTTTTCTACATATCTTACTTCTTTGGACAAATTTGGCAATTTTGGATATATTTTTCAACTTCTTTCGTGAGACCTTGCCAATTATATTTTTTTTTCTGCGGATGGTTTCATTGATACCTCTATGGAGATTATTTTTTCCATTGTGAAATTGATCGATTATAATCGGTATTTGGTCACGGTCTGGAGTTCTTATTACATTTTGACAAACTTTGAATTTTATGTCTTTTTCTGCGAAAATGAAACAAAGTATTTCAAGAATCGGGAGTTCTTTTCAACGCAATAAGTGTGTGATAAGTCAAGTTCATGTTGATTTCTGTACAGGGTGAGGCAAAGATGTTCTATTACTGAGTCGTCGTCAAAAGGGAGGAAGATTAGATAGTATTGTCGACGTTTGACTGTGTTGCTTGAAACAATATTGATTTTTAAATTTTGTATGTTGGCTTTTGTTCAAATATATCGTCAAATATTGTATGATGGAAGTTTTCGATTTTTTTCTCTCGAGGAAATACCATAATATGTTTATTTTCTTTGTCAAGTAATTGGCAGTTTGAATATTCGACTTTCGAATAGTCAATTAGCGATTTATTTCGATATTTATGAAGGTTTGGTATTCTCGTTCAATTTGTTCAACATGGTATTTTGGGGGTTCGTTTTCAGGGATTTCCTCAGTATCGAAAATATTTTCAGTGTCAGGCGGTTTTTCTTTCGGTTCGGGGTCAGGAGTGTTCTGTTGTTCGTCGGTATCTGAAATAACTTGAATGTCAGCGTCTTCGTTTGTAGGTAGGACTAATGAACAGGGAGTGAATATTTTGGAATTCAGAGTGAGGCATTTTGTGGGAGTGTTGATTTTGATTCTAGAAAGTGCGTTGGCATTCTTATTGATTTTTCCAGGTTTATATATGATTTCGTAATCATATTCCTCCAATTTCAGGAGCCATCTTGCAAGTCTGCTTCCGGGGTCTTTGATAGAAAATAACCATGTTAGTGGTCTGTGGTCAGTGATTAGTTTGAACTTTCTACCGAATACGTATGGCCTAAAATGCTTCACAGTCCATACAATGGCTAAAAGTTCCCCGTTCTATCGTCGAGTATTTGGATTCTGCAGAACAGAGCGTTCTTGAGGCATAAGCAATTGGTAAGTCTTTACCGATCGGGCCTTGAGACAGTACGGCTCCAATGGCGAATGCACTTGCATCTGTGGTTAGTAGGAAGTTATCCTCGAAGTCAGGGTATATGAGAATGAGTGTTGAAATGAGTGTTTGTTTCAGCTCTTCAAAAGATATTTCAGATTCATTTCCAAAAATGAATGGGGTGTCTTTTTGAAGCAATTTTGTCAGTGGTGTGGAAATTTTGGCAAAATTTGGGATAAAACGCCTGTAGTATCCAACCAGTCCAAGAAAGGATTTGATCTCTTTCTGGTTTTTGGTTCGGGGAAATTTATGATACAATCGACTTTGCTCGGATTTGGTTTTACTCCGTCTCTGATTATGAGACGACCAAGATATGCTATTTCCTTCCTAAGGAATTCGCATTTGTCGGGCTGTATCTTCGGATTGGCTTGTCTGAAGCGTTTGAAGACTTCTTTCAAACGGGAAATGTGTTCATGGATTGTTGGCTAATAAATGACAACGCTCATTCTGAATACCGAGTAGAATGTTGTCCATCACTCTTTGGAAACTTGATGGAGCGTTCTTAAGTCCGAATTACGAATTCGTAATGACCATTCTCAACGGTGAAAGCAGTTTTTGGGATGTTTTCCTTATTGATCTCGATCTGGTGGAACCCTGATGCGAGGTCGAGGGTAGTAAAATATTGGCATCTGCCAAGTTGATCCAGTAGGTCTGATATCATGGTAGGGGGTATTTGTCGTCGATGGTAAGCTCATCCAGCTTTCGGTAGTCGACAGCGACACGCCACTTCTGTCGATTTTTTTCGGGACCACCCACACAGGAGAGTACCATGGTGAGATGGATGGACGTATAATTCCGTCTTCCAGCATTTTATTCATCTGTCTTTTGACTTCCTCTTTATGAATTTGAGGGTAGCGGTATGATTTCGTGAACACGGGTTTGGCGTCTTTAGTGACAATAGAGTGTTTTATTTCGTTCGTAAATGTAAGTCGGTCGCCTTCTAAGTAGAAAATGTCCGAGTATTCGAGACAAATGTTATTAATGAGTTCAGTTTCTTCCTCGTTTGGATGTTCTAAACGAAGTTGATTTTGAATCTCAAAGTTTCTGTCTGTCTGTACGTCATCTGCGTTTGTTTCATTGAAGTTATTGATTAAATAATTTTGAATCGGTTCAATTTCTATATCAGAAAAATTTACTGTTTTTGGCATTGCATTTGAGTTTATCACAGAGGTGAGAAATTTGCCTCTATGATTTACTTTAACTAATGCATTGGGTAATCTTACATTTTTTTTTACCTGAGCTACCAGTATAGCTTCAGTGTTGAAAAGATTGCATCTAAGCTTAGAAATTTGTTCGGTTCGTGGTTCAATTGAAATTATATTTTGAATGTTGTTCGCGGATGTCACTTCGAGTTTTCGATCGGTTTTTCGGAGTCAATAACTTTAATCAGGGGAATCGTTTTGAAATCGGTAATGAGTTGTTTATTTTTCAGGTCCACTATGCAGTGATAGTGTTCCAAAAAATCGGATCCTAGGAGTCCATCAAACTCTATGTCCAAGTCGTGAATAAAAACTTTGTGAGGGTTATCTTTAGCAAAGGGTATCATTACTGATTCAGATATATTGATTTTTTGATTGGTTATACCTTGAATCATAATATTTTCTGGAGATCTATTGAAATAATTTTGAGCAGTTTTTGGTTTGAATATCGACAAACCAGCACCGGAATCAATAAGTATTTTGAAGGTATTGGTTGCGTCCATGATGTAATACAAATTTTTCGAACTGATCATAAGTGATTGGGTTATAGAAATATTTGTTCTGGAAAGTTCAGATTTGGATTCAAGTCTTCCGCTAAGTTCAGGGTTTTTATTTGGTTTTGTAGTTCCGAAGTTGGGTCCGTTTGCTGTTTGATTGGTGGATCGAAACATGTACGACCTATAGGAAAATCCTGATAATTTTCGTATTGATTTGTCTCTGAATATTCAGTATCATAAGAATCGGGCTGATGGGTAAGATCTTGGTATTCATGATAGTTATCAGTATAACCACCAGTATCAAAAGTTTGAGGGTAATGATAATTAGCAGTATAATCATCGTCAAAATTTTGTAAGTCCAAATAATTAGCGGTATAATTATTGGGGTTAGGATTCTGCGAGTTCAAATGGTGAGTTCTTTGAGTATTATTGAATCTGTTAAAATTTGGATTCGGTTGAATCACTGAGGGCCTCTGTTGGTTAAAATTGGGATTTGGCCCACTTATTGGAGGTCTGAATTGTGATTGATTCGATTGATTTTGGGTTGGTGTTTGATTTGGTTAATTGGGTCTAGGATTTTGACTGAATCTCGGTGTTTGTTGAAAACTAGATCTCTGGAAATTTTGTTAAATTTGTTGGAGCTGTTGGAATTGTTTTGTAAGGCATTCGTTCAAAGTATGCCCTTGTCTTTTACAGAAAGAACAAAATTTATATTGTATGGGGTTTAAGTTTACTTTTCTGATTTGATTGTTTTGTGGGTTTGTATTTCGAGTGTTTGCCGATTTTTGATGTTGAAAATAGTTTAACTGCATCTCCCTTCTTACTCTTTGAATTGCAGAGAGCATGTCAGGAGGGTTACCTGCCCTAACTAGTTGTCCTACTTGGGGTTCTAAACCAGCTAAAAGGGTGTTCAGTGCCATCGTTTCGACGGGTGCACTTTGGGAAATTTTTTGGTCATTTGTTAAATTTTGTTTTTGGATACACGCATGCATTTTTGCATTATGCGTTTGTAGCCTATTAATGAAAATTAGTGGTGATTCACCAGGTAGCTGGTGAATTCGTTGCATATCCTGTATCAACGAGGTTGAATCGCAAGTATCACCAAAGTATTGATTCAATAGGATTCTTATTTCATCCCATGTTTGAGGGTTACGAGAACTTATTAGTTCCGCAGCTTTTCCTCGAAGTTTATTTTTGATATGCAAAACTACGAGCACCTTCTGGTCTTGCACATGCGGTAAGCAGTATTACAAGCATGGGTGAAAGTATTTAAGAATATCTGGTCACCATCATATTCGGGGACGATAGAAAATAGTTGCTTCAATTTATAAGGTTCGAGTGCAGCTGGGGGATTATGGGGATTATTTTCGACCATGATTGATTGATAAAAGAACTGGTGATTTGATCAAAATGAAAATAAATCAATAAAAATATTCGAGACGATTCTTAAATTGCCTTACCAAAGGATGTCCATACGGTGGATGAAATCCGACTTCACAAGCTATGCTCCGGACGAAGTTGGCGTTCGCGTGTTCTTCATCCGTTGAAGAGACTGTCCAGCCGTTCTTCCTTGGTTTTCTTCTTGTTGAGTTGCTGAGATGAGTTGCTTAGTTGAATTGCTGAGTTGAATTGCGAGGGCTTCTGGTTCTTCCTTTTAAGGATTGGAATCCACCTCCTTCGGTTAGGCTTTCCTTGTTCCGCAGGAGTTGAAGGATCCTACAGCGACTGCGCCAATATTTATATCTTGATTTTCACTAGGAACTTTTCAAAAACTATTTTGGGGTGGTTCGAACCACCGTTTATTAATTACAAAGAATGAAAATTGAAAATGACTTTATTCTACGACATGAAATGAATAAGTGATTAACAAACAAAAGAAGTCGTGAATTTATATGTTTTCGAAGTGCTGGCGAAGCTGCTTGGTAGTTGGAATTGGATATCCATGGCTCGGCTCCGTGGGATTGTCTACTCAGCGGTTTTCCTGGAATGTAACCTGATATGCTTGGGAAGGTTACTCTGGATGTTGGATATAACATATATAATTGACACTAACTAATTGTACATGAACTTATTTATTTTGAAATGTTTCGTTTGCTAACAAGTGTATCGCATCGTAACTAATATGTAACTGTTTTTTCAAACCAAGTGTCTTTCGTTCTCTTCATTCGAGTTTTTCGAGGGTGGGTTTATCGCCACTAGACCTTTTCACATCTGGTTCTCGGTAATTCTGCCTGTGGGAACACTAATAGTGTATCGTAGCATTATTTGGACTCTGAACAATGACCTATGAGTCAAATTTTTCACAAAATACTGTATTTTTCAAGAATGCATAAATGTATAGTGTGTTAAATATTACTTTACGCACAGGTAATGTTTTTACAAACTATTGATTTTTTCACGCACTTGTTCCGAAGAGTATCACTTTACTCACTTTTCACAGCGTGTAAACAGTTACTTTACGCACTGCCGTAGAAAAAATAATTACTTATTAACCATCCATCCTATAAAATCCTGTAATGTTCAGAGAACATCGTTAAGGCCTAGGAAAAATAGGTATGAATTGGTGTTCTTCTTGAATTTCTGCAGGGTGTATGCCTCAGAAAACTCTTCCCGATGCAGGGACTTCCAAAGCTTATCCTTTCGTTGGCTAAATGAGCCATGGGAAAGTGATACTTGGTATGTCTCCAAAGTGACGGCATTTGGATGTATGGATATGGACTGAGCTCGACGGGCCAGTCTCGTTGGAACCGCTAACGGTGGAACGATCGATGGCATTTCAGAAGACGATCGTCCATGAGAATATGTAGAAAACAGAGCCATATCGCCAACCTTCATGCGGTGTTCCAGAGAAGTGAGCAAGTTTGTAAGCAAAGTATTATCGACGAGACAAATGACTATATTTCAGACAGAATCCCAAAGTTTCGATGTGTGTTTAGGTATATGGGACTAAGACAAGTCGGATTCATGACATATACAACATTATCAGTATTTTTTAAGTTCTGGTTCACACGAAAATGAAACTCCTGTATTATTCAAAGAAGATCGGGAGAGCTAAGGGAAATTAGGTAGGAATTGGTGTTCTTCAAAGCTTTGCCATTCATTGCCCTGGTAAAGAGATGTTTGGCATGTTCCCAAAGTGACGGCATATAGATGTGAGGACTGAACTCGACAGGTCAGTCTCGATGAAACCGCTAACCGTGTAACGATTGATGATATTGATACTGACGGAAAGCGAAATACTTCTTAGCACAAAACAGAAATACAAATTTTTGAGAGTTACTTTTGGCGATGGAACCTGCACGGTTTTTCCATAAAATAGTACTGCTGATTCGAAGGGTATACACCAAGCATATTATTGAAATGGAAGATATCATTGGTATGGATATATAGTACTAAAATAGTTACGTTGGCCACTGTAAGATCGGTCTTTTTAGAGAAAATACTTGCTTGGGAGTCGTTCGCATTGAATTTTACAAAGTTTACTGGATCCCATTCTGAGATTTCTGTATTTGAACGATTCTTCCCCATTCAACTCTGCTTTGACTGGCTGATATCAAAGCTTTGGAAGGGAAAGCGGTATACCCAAACTCCCGGATCACAAGGCTGTGCACTGGACAGGAAGTAGCCTCCAACACATTGATATTACGAAGAAACAGTGTTGATTCTTGGATCCCTGCGGAATACCAGCACTCATTTGTAGTGTGTGGTATAATACTCCATCAACCACCAAGTGAGGAGATCAGTCTGAGAGAAAGCTAGATAGCAAGGAACACAGCTAGGGGGGGCGGGGGGGACAAGCCATAAGTTGGAAGTTTGGTAAAAAGTATGGTGTCAAACGCGATCAAATATCTCGGATATATGTAATGCAACTATATTTTTCGAAAAACGGCTGCCAAATATGGGAGACATGAGCAAGTAGGTCACCAGTTGAACTCTGATGCTGGAAACCATATTGTTGATGACTTTTCCATGACCTTCGAGAAAAAAACAGATAGCAGTGCCATAAAAAATCCATATTATTGAACAAACCATAACAACCACCATTGCTACTCTATGTATCGGTTGATCTGAAATTCGAAGGGTATACACCAAGCATATTATTGAAATTTCGCCTGACTTTTTTAATTTTCCTTCCGTGTAAAAAACTAGTGCATGATTCAATTGTGAAAAGTGTGCTTGAACCCTGGTGTGAATTACAGAACTGGCTACACTTTGAAAAGGGGAACATTCTGCATGAAAATTGAAAAATGTGATTTATTTGTAATATCTAACAGAAAACAACTACTTCCCCGGCTAAAGCAACGCTGGACATTGAACTACATTGATAGATATTGTGAAAAGACTAACTGAAAAGAAAAAATCTGAAAGTAAAAATTCGCATTTTTATTCAGATAGTTGATTTTTTTATAATTTTCTCTAGTTTTCATTGAAAATTCATTAAATAAATAAGGTAGGAAGAATGTAATTGAACATTATCACTCACAGAAATTGTTCATTTCATTGAAGCAAGCTTCGCTTCTCTCGCATGTATTTATAATTTATTGATTTATAAACATCCTATTCATAATTTCGAACAAAAACATTCACACTGTTTAAAAACTCCACTTTTCACACTTGTATTATAAACAGCTATCTTGAAAATGATAATCAAGATGTTATTGTGTCTTAAGGCTCGTTTTCAGATATATACTTAGAAAGGCCAATAGAGCTAGGGTTAAAGGACAAGTCTACAAATCCAAAGGTTCATGGTTCGATTATTTAATTTTGTGAATCATCGAAATGCTGTAGTTTAACGAAAATAAATATGAATTTGAAAATATAATGATAAAACGAGAATAGATGAATATATACAACGCAGCACAGCAGAGTGAATCATAGCGTATTAGAAATTAATTTTGATTACATTTCTTCTATTCACGGTTGTATACTTGGAAAAATATTCATTAAAATAACTGGTAGTGTCTTAAGATTTTTTTGAAGATCACTGATAGTTTTTGGGTTAAAAATTTTTGTGAAGTGAAAATTTTCGAGTTCTCGGAAGAAATTGAATCATTTTGTTGTTACCACAGCGGAAAAAGTTCGTTTGTAAAGATTGTAATGCAGTTCCCTGTTTATTTAAATAAATACCTTGGAAATTCTGCTTTTGGATACCGGTCGATACTGTCTGTCGGATTTTTCTTGTCTGTGTCGAGGTTACAGGTGAGTTGCTTCGTTTGTAAGTTTTTCTTTCGTTGACAAATTGTAATGGTTTAAAAGATGTTTCTGCAGTTTTTCTTGGTTTTTTCTCAATTTTAAAAAATGATGGTTCGAATTTCAATGTTAAATATTCCTTTCGCACTTCTGTCTATTGGATCTATCAATTAACTGTTCATAGGCTCTTTATTCTCTATCTCGTAAGAACCTTCAAATGGAAGTAATAGCTTGGCACGTATACCTTCATTATTATTTGGGACTCTTAATGACTTAATAATTACTATTTACATTTTTTAATTTCACCTTTTTTTCTACGTTTATTTCCTTTACTTTTATATTTCTTTGCATTTTTCATTATTCCTTTATTTACTTTTTCCATTGTTTCACTCAAATCTCTCCCATTACTTAACCATTCTCTCTCAAGCATTCTTCCAGTCATAATATACTCTGGGCATTCTTCAGTTATGTGTTAGGAACTTCGTTTAAATATTGTTCAAGTTTCAATAGTTTTTCATCCCATGTTCGATGATTTTCTATCGTTATTATTCTTAAATATTTAATTATTTCTCGTATGTATCTTTCTATCGGGTTTGATGCTGGGTGGCTGATACTTGTAAAGTTCGGTCATATATCCGTCTTCTATGTAAATTTTCTCATTTTGTCGTTGTTGAATTATGTGGCATTGTCTAGGATAACCTGCTCTGGTTTCCCTATTTCTGCTGCGAATTTTGATAAAATGTGTTTTACTATTTTAAAATTTTCTTTGTAGGATATAATTTGATGAACTTTGAAAAATAGTCAGTAATAACAAATATGTGTTTATTCTTATTGTGTGTTGTTGTTAGGTTGCTAACAAAATCGATGGAAATGATTTGTAGTGGTCTATGTGATATTATACTTCTGGGTTCGTTTTTATTCTTCATGTTTTTGTTCTTCGCTAAGTGGCATATTTCACATTTATTGATCATGCCTTTTTTTATTTCTCGTTTACTTAT
Source organism: Chrysolina haemoptera (assembly GCA_958298965.1). Classification (NCBI taxonomy): domain Eukaryota; kingdom Metazoa; phylum Arthropoda; class Insecta; order Coleoptera; family Chrysomelidae; genus Chrysolina; species Chrysolina haemoptera. The sequence goes on along the minus strand of OY282585.1, from coordinate 23,823,426 downwards.
GTAGTTTTCTCTAAAAATCATCCATGTTTTTCTGGTACCTGTGTGTGCGTATTTGTGGTGTATGTCTTCAATTAATTGTTCTGTCAGTCTTTTCGTTTTTACGTAGAGTTCTTCCCCATTTAATAATAATCCCGTCTCTTTCAATTATTGTCCCCCTTTTTTCTATGTCAGTCAGTTCGTTTTGGTCAAATGTTACCGTCTGTAAAGAGTAAAGTCCTATCATGTTTTCAAATACGTTTATCCCTATTTTGATTCGTCTGTTACTGTTCTTTTTGTCAGTGTCCATTCTTCTGATTGTGTCTGCAATGATATTTTGTTTTCCAAGTATATGTCGTATTTCAAATATGTATTCTTGGAGTAACAAAGCCCATCTGTGAATTATATTATTAGCAAGTTTGTAATTTACTATTGACATTAGTGCTTCATGATCTGTTTCGATGTAAAATTTCGAACCTAGCAAATACAATTTTAGTTTGATAATGCAAAAGATATGCTAGCTAAATCTAATTCTGTAACACTATAGTTACGCTAACACTTTTTGGTTATTCGTGACACAAAAGATATAGGAACTTCTTTTCCCCCTTGATTTTGTACTAACAAGCCTGCAAATCTGTACATACATGCATCAGTTCTCAAAGTAAAACGTTAACTGTAGTCAGGGTTATATACTTTTAAATTATTCAAAAATATTTGTTTCAAGTCAGTAAAAGCTTGTTCCTGTTCCCCATTTCCATTTAATATTTTTCTTTAAAAGTTCAATAAGTGGTAATTCTTTATTACTGAGGTCAGGTATTAGTCTTTTAAAATAATTGAGTATAACTAAAAATCCCCTTAAAGTTTTGAGATTGTGTAGTCTGGCGTATTCTTGTATAATTTGTATTCGTTCTGGGTCCATTTCTAGTCCTTTGTCGTTCAGTCTGTATCCTAAATAGTTAACTTCTTGTTGAAAAAATTGACACTTCTCTAAATTTATGTTCAGTCCTGCTTCATCTAATAGTTGTAATATTTTATTTAGGTGTTTCATGTGAGTGGTTTCGTCTTGTGAATAGATTAGTATATCGTCAATGTAATGTAGTGCGAAGTCTTCGTATTTGTTTAATATTTTGTGTAACGCTCTCTCTAATACTGGACAAGCAGATTGCAAACCATATGGAACAACACAGAATCGATAAACTACCCCTTCGATACAAAATCCTGTATAATATCTTGAATTTTTATGTAGAGGAATCAACCAAAAACTGTGTTTAAGATCTATTTTGGAAACACATTTTGTATTGGGTATTTTACCGAAAATAGTTTCAATATTTAGAGGTGACTCATATTGAGAAATCGTTATTTCATTCAACTCTTTGGCATCTAAACATAATCTTAGTTCCCCGTTCTTTTTACTACTACTACAATTGGATTGATATAATTACTGGTACTTTTTTCAATTATCTTGTTATTTAACATCATAGTTATCTCTCGTCTAACTTGATATGTATACGTATATGGAATAGAATAGTTTTTGGATTTAAATTTTTCAGTTTCTCTTACTTCTATTTTATGCACATACTCTCTTGCTACTCTCGATTCATTCATCGTTAAGCTTTTATACTTTTTTAATAAATCTTCTACGTACCCTTCATCTTTTTTATCACATTTATATTTATTATATTCATTATTTTCATTCATCCTTCTCACACATAACATTTTTTTCATTATATTTTCTTGATCTTCGTCTTTAAATTCAGTCCATATTCCATCCAATTCTATACCCTTCTTCTTCTTCTTCTTCTTCTTTTTTTAGCTTTCATTTTTTCAAGTTGATCGATACCTATAATTATATCATATTCCATGTCTGACAATTAGTAGTAAATTGATTTGTCTTTCATTGAATTTAACATTATTGTTTATAAATTGATTAGTTTCAGACAGTTTTTTCCCATTTACTCCCATTAAAGTAGTTTCAGACATTTTTACTATATTATTATGTATTTTAGTTCGAAAATATGAATAGGAAATTCAATGTCCAGCGTGGCTTGTGCCGGGGAAGTAGTTGTTTTCTGTTAGATATTACAAATGAATCACTTTTTTCATTTTTCAATTTTCATGGAGAATGTTCCCCTTTTCATTATTATGTAATTCTAAATTCTCTATCGTTTTTTCTTTTAAAAGTGAAGCTTCAAAGCCTGTATCAATTAGTATTTCAATTTGTTTTTCCTCAATTTCACCTCTTAAAATAATTAAACCTATTAATTGCTCTTCCTCTATTGTATCTAATTTTATAAACTGGCTGTTCATAATTGTGTCGATCCAGCTTTTCATATGGTCTTACTAAAAATTTTTCCATTCAAAAGAAGTAGAGGGTTATGGTTCATGCCTATGTATAGTTTCTTGTGCCCTGTCTGTCTGTCAGTCGATATTTCTATCTCTATCTAACCCTTTCGATCCTGGCGTACACTGTAGTGTACGGAAATTCAAATATATCCTAAGACGAAATTTATTTCGATTATGACCGTTGCGTACCAGCGTACACTTCAGCGTACACCGTGATATCGTTATAGAACGTGTGGTGCCATCTATGGGTACATAAATGAAAATTGCATATTTATTAGTTACAACGATCGTGTTTCGAGCGGAATTGACAGGAAGTGATTTGTTTAGATCCGTTCTGTTTGTGTTAGCTTGGATTATCAAAGTTGTACATTTTTTCAGTTATAAACAACAGTTCAAATTAACTGTCTAAAATATTAGTTAGTGCTCTGGTGATTTTTTTCTTGATTTTTCGTCAAATATAGACACGTACACTACTGTGCACATTGGGTCTGGATGAAGTAAGTAAATATATCTAACCTATATTTTGAGAATTTATAAAAAGGGTATTCTTTTAGCATTTTTTCCTAAAAATGGGTGAAAGACCGCTTTCACATGAAGAGCTTGTTTACTATTTGGAAAATGATGACTCAGATCTTGATATTTTGAGCGAAGATGATGACGGATGGGAGATTGATTCTTATCTACCAGGTTTGTTTGAAATTGATGTTTTTCAAGTTGCATGTTAGCTAATAAGATATATTTGAATTACTAGGTGCGCAGTTTGAAAGGGATGAGCCAGAAACTCCTGATTTGGAACCTGAGCAGGATGAGGTATTTGCAGATGTTCCTCATGTTCCTGTGCAGGTGCAAGCTGATGTGGACATTGAAATGGCCGAACCTTATATTGAACCTGTAAACCCCCAACAAGTTTCCAATGAAATTTCACAAAAAGAGCCCAGAGCAAGTAAAAGTGCACGTATAAATTTGTACTATATAGAAAATGAACTGACACAAAAAAAAGACATTTCTTGGCGCAAAAATGTACAATACCTTACCCCAAACATAAAATGGTTTCATCCAATGACTATTCAGCCGGTAGAATTGGAAAGCCCCCTACATTTTTTCAGAAAATATTTAACTAATGATTTATTCAACCTTATGGTTGAGAACACAAATCTTTACGCCGTACAGCAGCATGCTAGGTTCTCTCCAACCTATCAGGGTGAGTTGGAAACTTTTGTAGCTCTACACATCCTAATGGGAAACCTGAAATATCCCCGAGTTCGCTGTTATTGGGAAAATAAATTGCGAATTCCTATGATAGCTGATGCTATGGCTAGAGATCGATTTTTCAAACTGCGGAAGCATTTGCATTTCGTAAATATTCAAGAAAAATCACCTGAATGTAGGGATAGATTATGGAAAGTGCGGCCACTTTATGATACACTTCGAAGTCGTATGTTAGAACTGCCGTTGGAAACCGCTTTGTGTGTCGATGAACAGATAATCCCCTTCAAAGGTCAAATAAACATAAAGCAATATGTCAAAGGGAAGCCTTGTCCATGGGGCATCAAATTATTTGCTTTATGTGGCACAAGCGGCATTATGTACGACTTCATAATATATCAAGGTTCTACTACAGAACTTACTCCCAATCAACAGGAAGTTTTTGGTTTAGGAGCCTCTGTTGTTCTGAAGCTTACTGAGCGGATCAACGAGAAAAATGTACAATTATATTTTGATAACTATTTCTCAAATTATAATGTTCTCCAGTATTTGAGAAACCGAAACATATATGTTGCTGGTACTGCACGAATAGAACGTTTCAAAAATCCTCCCTTTTCTAAAGATTCTGAGATGAAAAAGAAGGGTCGCGGTACTGCAGAGGAACTCATAAGTGGAGATGGAGAAGTTATTCTAACCAAATGGTTTGACAATAAGCCAGTAACTATGGCTTCTAATTACATGGGTATTGGTTCAACAGACCAGTGCAAACGTTGGGATAAACAATCAAAGGAGTACATAAATGTTCCTCGTCCAGAAGTTATTAGAAACTATAACGTCAACATGGGTGGCGTCGATAAAATGGACTTTCTGATAACTATTTATAGAACTACTATTCGGTCACGTAAATGGACCCTTCGAATGTTTACTCATGCCTTAGATTTGGCCTGTGTAAATGGATGGCTTGAATATAAATATAAAGCTATAGCCCTTGGACTGGGAAAAAAGGATATTATGGACCTCTTGCATTTTCGTGCATATATTGCGGAGGCTCTTATTGGTACCAATAAAGGTATACAAAAAAAGCAACGAGGAAGGCCCTCAACTTCATTTTTATCGCCTTCGTCTTCTGTAACTGTGAAACATGGACCACCGGAAGTACAGCCTGTGGATGAGGTCCGATTAGATGGCTACAATCATAATCCTATAATTGATGATAAAAGCTTTGCATCCCGTTGCAAATTCCCTGACTGTAAAAGTAGAACCCATAATATGTGTCAAAAATGTAATATACATTTGTGTATTGCAAAAAAACAAAATTGTTTTTTGTTATATCATACTAGAAAATAAACTCAATGAGTAGATACAATTTTTTTATTGCCAATAATTTAAGAAACCATATATATTTTTTTATTTTGCTTTGGGGGTTATGATACCGTTAAGTCCCAGTGTACACTACAGTGTACATATCAAATGTCAAAATTGGACAAAAATAGGATTTATTAACAAAAACTAAAAATCATTAAAAAAAATAAAGATATGGTGTACCAAATTTCATAATTTTACTCCAAATGGAAAAAAATCGGGACCGAAAGGGCTAAGCTGTTCGTCCTTCTTTGGTAGTGTACCTGTCGAGCTGTGTTGTTGTTATCAAAAGTGTTTCTCTTAGGTGGCGGTTGTATTGTGTTCTTTCTTGTCTATTATTATTGTTATTTTGTGTTTCATTTTGATTTCGATTGTTATAATAATTATTATTTTGAGTTCTATAGTTTCCGCTATTATAATTGTTCTCATTTTGTCTATAAGAATTGTTGTTATTTTGTCTATACGAATTGTTGTTATAATTGTCTTGGTTGATAGTTATTATTTCTTGTGTTTTGGTTTCTATTGTTGTTATTATTATTGTTATTGTAGTTGTTCTGTGTAGGTGAATTGTTTGAAGGCTGTCTGTGTGAGTCGTTATTACTGTTTTACTGTCTGTGGTCCCTACTTCTGTATGATAATGTTCGTTCTAGTCTTAATAAATATTAACTCAACCTGTCCATACTTTTCATTTCATGCATGTTGATAACCTCAAATATTTCTTGCCTAAAATGCCTGCTTATATTTCCTACAATTTCGTCTTCTCTCATGACTGGGTTAAGGTATTGCGCTATTGCATAGAGTTGTATTGCATAATAATTGTTATAAAAAACTCCTACTTTCATCAAACCTACCATAAATTGTGATTTGTCTCTAACCATTAGTTGTGTGTTTTCCCCCCAATATTGTTCAATGAATAGATTCTCAAAATCGTTAAAACTATTTATATTTTTTTCCTAGCTGTTGAACCATATACAGGGTTGATTGATTAAATATTGTCTAATTGTATCTTTGAGTTCCTCTATATTAGAAATATTTTTTGTTTTATTTCTCATGATCTTTGCAAAAGTAATTGGGTGTATTTTTTTTTTAATGTTTCCCTCAAATTTATCATTTGATTGTATATTTTGACAAGAACTGATTATCCTATTTTCTACATTGTTGTTGAGTCTTGATTTTTCAAGTTCTGATATCTTGGATTCTAAATTTCTAATCTGACTTAGTTACTGTTCCTTATTTTTTTCTATTTTAGAGTTCAACTCTATTCGATTGATGTTTACTTTTTTGTTTACTTTCAATACTTACCCTAATATTTCCTGGCTAGTGTTTCCTAACTATGTTCTTATTTCTTTAATTTGTTCATTGTTGTTGGCCAAAGAATCACTACTATCTGATATTTTTTTAAGAGTAGTTTCATAAAATTTATTATTTTTTTGTTCTATTCTATATTCAAATTCTTTGTACATGTTCTAAATTTCTTTTTTAGTTTCTTCCAATGTGTTCTGAACCCTAATTTCCAATCTTTCCATGTTCTCCTGCATATTCTCTTTCACACTTTCTATATTTTCTTTCAAGTGCTCTTTTATACTTTGTTTCACACTTTCAATGTTTCCTTTTACACTTTCTATATTTTTTCTACGTTCATGCAAAAAACAAAACTTTATTGAACTATATTTGATGGAAAAACTGTCTCTTTATTGCAAACATCTGTCATTCTACTATAGCGTTCTGTCATCATGACAGACATAAACTTTCAAATCGACGCCAAGTTTAGCCCATTTTCTGTGAGATTGTATTACGTTTTAAATAGTTGCATGTTTCATCATTATCATTATATAATGGAATATGAAATTACTAGAAAATGCAATTTGTTAAAAATAAAAGTTTTTTTTTCGAATATCATCTGAATTACACAAAATGTTTTTGAATTACTTTTAGCAGATAGATTTAAACGAACAATGTCTTCCTTACAGTTTAGTGCCACCTAAATGAAACAATTTTCTGGTTTTTGCATGAACGTAGAAAAAATATTGTATGAAACTCGTGCAAAAAGAGTTTATTGCACACCTACTTTTTGCACTTGTTGCATAAATAACTATTCTTTTCATCCCCTCTTCCATTTTTTCCATATTGTTCGAAATGAATTGTATAAGCATTTGTATCTGGTCTTCCAAACTTTGTTCATTTCCACTCCTACCTTGCCTATCACTCTCTTGCATTCCACTATTTCTCCATGATCTCCATGATCTCCATCCTGTCTCTCTTCCTGTCCTTCACTCACACCTGTTCTTTTTCCATCTCTCAAATCCATTTTTTCAACTTCAAATACTCATCACACTCTCAACTCTTAGAAAATTTTTACTCTTGTCTATCACACCTACTTTTCACTCTTTTATTCTGTATTTGCCCTTTCCAAATCGCCCCACGTTGCTGGCCATATTTCTTATAATTATTAGTATAATAATGTTTGTTGTGTATAATATAAATTGAAAAATACTAATTTGTTACTAAATTTTTGCGACAAATTTTTTTGATATGAATGATTTGTTGTTGTAAAAAGATAAAATATTGATTGTTGTATATTTTTTTGGAACAGCTATTTTCCCAGAAGGATACTTTTACTCCTCACTTTACCTTTTTACCTTAATATCTCTTTTCAGTATCCTACTCAGTTGGCACTCAGGAACATGCAGTGCTCTCTTCTCAGGGTAGAATTCTTTGGAAAGGGCTTTCCAACGTGTCAAAGTTATGAATTTTTAAACAGGATAATTGAATCTCAGATATTGTTCTTTATTAATATAAAAAACTCAGGAAATGGTATGGTTTTCAATTCTTGATAATTCTTACCTTTTAACCTGGCTTATACCGACCCACTAAACATGATACATAATAAAAGCATTTACCAGAGATAACTTTATTAATATTGGCAAACTAACAGAATAATGTTGTCATGATGTTTCTTGCATAATGTTTTCAGCTATATGTTTGTGTCACATCGAATTAATATAACAAATAATATTCATTAAAAGATATAAAAAAATTTTGAGTATATGTTCCTCAGATATGTCTCAGACAGAGTGATTATGTTATTTGTACGATAATTGTGTTAAACCTCAAAACCTCAAAACATTACTCACATGTGTACTGAAAACTTTTGGAAATAATATTATCTTAAAATGTTTCTTAAATGCAATTTTCCCGTTCATATTCATGACATTCGTCCATCTTGTCTATTTTACAAGGTGTGAGCGAGTGCTTTCATATTTTCATTGTGCATTTTTTGTAGGATAATCTGATGCCTTTATATATTTTGTGTGAAAGTTCTTACTTGACTTTTTGACCAGTTCGCGAGTGATATGATTTTCGTAACAGCTGAAGTATGGTAGGAAGAATAAAAACATGAACAAACAGCCATATATTTGAGGTAGGCATTGAACTTTAAACTACTAAAAAATATTCAATAAACATCACTGATTCATTTCAGGATACTGTTCGATTAATTTCAGGATGCTGCTCAATTCATAGAAAACTAGAAGCGTATCAGTTGTTCCTACAGTTGGTATCTAGATGAACATCTATGTTGGTGGAAGAAGCCCTGGACCCTTATTATCGACTTATTATTTCCAATAGTGATTGAAAGCAATATTATTGAAATTCTTAAAACAGGATTCAAAAATACAGTCTCATATCATATTATTGTAAAATTCACGGTGTTTATAAGGTTATATTTTCCCAGTTCCTCCCAACAAGTATTAACATTTGATTATTTCAGGTTTCTAAGCCTAGGCTTTTGGACAAAAGAAACTTATCAGCGTTGTCAGTCCATCTCGTTTACAAATAAAAATAGCTCTGCTGAGGAAACAATTTTAGGTTAATAAGGAATGAAAATTAGAGTATTACTGAAGTCATTACATCCAGTGAAGTTAAACTTAGCATGCAGCTCAGGCGGAGGTGAGTTAGAAAATTATTTCAATTCCAACAAATTTTATTATTTGAAGTGATGCTGAAATGTATATCTAATATTTCCATACATTTCAAGTTATGGCTTCAAAATACATTGATTATCAGAACTGGTATGAGATTACGAATACTCGATGCACAAATTAGTGATTTGTTTTTCTGTTACCCATTTGCATAAAGCTTTTTGTTGAGCTAACATAGGATCAATACTGATAACTGATGAAGCATGAGTTATAGTAATAAATAAATAAAATATTTAATTCTATTAAATTGCAATCTGGCCTGTCTTGTAAAGCTGGTACCTATACTTATGAGTTTCATTTAGTAATCACCCATTAAAATGAAATATAAATGGGTTTTAAGCAATTATTAGAGATTTTAAGAATTACCAAAAATATTTCAAGAATTAATAAAAATATTTCAAGTCTTATTACATAGCATACAACTGACATTTTGTTGACAATATAAATCTAAAATTGATTCAAGTTTTCAGTGACTATAATTACTATATTTTCAGGATCTGTAAATGACATTCCGTTCAATCACAGGTGAATTGAGTTTGAACTCATTGTGACGGATTGAATAAGGTTTGCAAAGTAGAGGCTGAAGAGGAGGGAGTAGTGACACATAAAACACGTGATCATTGATTCAGTGAAAATTCTACTTTTATTCTTTAAGAGTATTTTGTTATTTTTTATATTTTTTTATTCCATTAAATATTTAATGCAGTTATAGTTTTTTTTATTTGATATCATTTTCCCATTAACATTTACCTACCTCTGTTTTGATACTTTGATTTGTAGTTGTAACGAAGCATATTTTTTACTCTGCCTGGGGTGATTTCCCCTATGTTTATTGTCCGCTTCACACATAAGGCCTTCAGCTGACGATGCTTCGTTGAACCACCCTGTAGTCTTCCAAGACATACTTACTTTATGGCTTCACCATCAGGGTATTATCTTGAAATTTGTATTTACTATAGAGCTAAGAAAGATTGTTATCGAGGTGACAAGTTCTGAAGTAATTATTCTTTAACCACACTTTCGGTTTGTTTACAATTTCAATTCAATTCCTTTCTATACGACTCCGGTTTCATTGCTCCCTTGCTTTACTACAAATTGCCATCCTTCTGTTTTTTGGGGCTTGATTAGTTTTTGTGTAGTGTTAAAAATTTTAACTTTTGCATAGTTTTCCAGCTCCGGTTATTTATAGGTCATGTTTTTGATATATTAAAAAGTCAGGGCAGATTTTTTTCCGTTTTTCATTCATTTTGCTACGCCGCACTACGAAGGTCACCTCCTTATTATAAATACAGCCACTCCTCTTCGGAGAGGAAGAGTTGCTTATTATTAGTCCACCCGTTGATCAGTTGATTATTATTAGTTCGTCCGTTCATTAGTTGATATTACTTTCGTTATTCCGGTTTGATCCGTTAATCAGATCAGTTGATTATCATTAGTTTATCCGTTCATGAGTTGATTATTCATCAACCGTTCCATCCGTTTCATCCGTTCATCAGTCCGAGTGTGAATAATTAGTAATCCGTCCGTGTTACTGGATTATCAGTGTTACTTATTATATACGTAAGAATTCCGAAACTTATTCCCCTTGAAAGTCTGATCTCGTATACAGGTCATTATATGTTTCAATCAGGAGCGATTATCATTTCTTTTTGTAATTGACAGTATTTGGAGTATCCGTTTGGCTATAATCTTAACTTCTTTATATAATAATCGTGTACGATATCCGAACTGATCTCTCTATCCGCCGCCTTCAGCGTAACACTCCACAGCTTTTCCCAAAGGCGTTTGTTTGCCCGTCGGCAGGAAGAGTTGGTACGTGGGTGCAGTTATCTTCAGTCTCCCTAAAGGCGCGTATTCACCTGAGCACGAACGGGAACGAGGCAAAGTGAGGCCGAACGAATGCCTCGTTCGTAATTTTTGTTGATGGCGAAACGAAGCATCCGAGGCAACGAACGAGGCAGCGATCCACCCCGTGCGGCGCGGCATGCGAATTTCATCAGCAGTTGGGAAAAGTGTTGTTAAAAGAGTGTAAACCGATATGGCCGACGCAAAAGATTTGACAGTGGCCAGTGCTGCTTTTATAGTTATTGCTGGGCTATTACGAAAAAAAAGAAGGAAGAAACGACATCCTTGTATCAAAATAGGGTGACATGTAGAGGACAGTCATTGTTAAACAGAATGGTGGAAGAGGAAGAAAATGGGCATTTTCGAAACTTTACCAGAATGTGTCCCACTGATTTCAACTTTTTATTAGAATTGATTCGTTCTGATATTTCTCGACAAGATACGAAATTTCGCAAAGCTGTGACCGCGGAGGAACGATTAGCTATAACTCTCAGATATTTAGCAACTGGTGATTCGTACACTAGCCTTCAGTACCTCTTCAATTTATCAAAGCAGCTAATATCGAAAATAATACCAGAAGTATGCAAGGCTTTGGTGAAGATCTTATCTAAATATGTTAAGGTATGTATTTTTCCCAAGCGTCAACTAGGTACTCATAAAAAATGTTATACACCAAATCATAAGAAAATCATAAAAAAACAACATTACACCCTGTATCTTACAAACTAAGAGCCGTATTCAACATCCCCTTCTAACTTTAAAAGCGCTTTTAAAATCTGTCTGTCCAATGTCAACTTCAAAAGATAAAAAGTGACAAATGTTAAAAGCATTTTTATTAGAGTTAAAATGGGACGTTGAATACGGTTCTAAGCATTTCTGGATCTATGTTATGAATTTTTTTTCTTCCTTTGGGATGTCGTTCAGTCGAGCGTTGTGACATATTTTTTACAACACCCTGTAGTTCAGGCAAACTTATATTGAAAAACAACAGAAATGCAATGACAAAAAAGTTTATTTTATTTTAAACATTATCATCTTTTGGAAATGTCAAATATTCTGCCAAGACAGAGAAGCCTGAGTTGTCCGCAGGTTGGCGACTTTCTGGATGATCTTGAGGTGATGGAAGGGGCGAAGCGGTGTAAGATGTTGATGGAGAGGATGTAACATAATAAGTTGAATTAGATAAGGCAGAATCACATCGAGAAGATACATAGTAAGATGAAGGTGTCGCATTTTGTAGCGGAGTTAGCTCTTCAGGTTGTGTTGCGAACACTGCGGACTTATTTATTGGTATTTGCAGTGGAGTAGGTTGCGAATGGAGTTGCGAAAGCATTTGCTGTGGCATTGAAACTGGATGCATGTTCATTTCAGCACGAAAGAAAATACTATGAATTTCGTGCTGTAGCATTGTACGGGTTCTTTTATCAAACTGTCGCAGTTTTTCCGCTATATATTTGGCAAAAAGTGAGCTCTCATCATTTTCATTATAACTGGATTTTACTGTTTTTTGTAAAATATTAAAAGCTTCTTGTATTCGAGGATCCTCAGAGTTCTTTCTTTTTGTTACAACACGCTTGGGAGATATAAACTTTTTTCTTTTGGGTTGATTATTTTTTTACTCAAAGCAATATTTCTTTCGACTTGGTCATCCTTAGTACTATTATCAGAATTCCTTTGCACGTCGTCTTCTGTTGATTCTGCCGTGTGTTCATTTTCTAAAACTTGTGAGTGGTCGGAATGCTCTGCATCCTCTGTAGACTCTTCTGCAGCAGTATGTTCTTCTGGATAATTCTAAAATAAAAATATTTTGTTTTAGACACCTTCAACAGTGGAAGAATGGAGAGAAATATCACAAACATTTGAAGAAAATTGGAATTTTCCTCACTGTTTGGGTGCTCTTGATGGGAAGCATATTGTGTTGCAAGCACCAATGAATAGTGGAAGCTCCTACTACAACTACAAGTCAAGCTTCAGTATTGTATTAATGGCTATCGTTGATGCTGACTACAATTTTTTGTATGTGAACATTGGCTGCCAAGGAGGGGTTTCTGATGGTGGTGTTTTTAAGAACTGTCAGTTGTATAAAGACTTGGAAAGGAATAGGTTGAATTTCCCTCCGCCCTCAAATTTACCAGGCAGAAACGAACATGTACCGTTTGTTTTTGTAGCGGACGAAGCATTCGCCTTATCCGAAAATATCATGAAACCATACTCAGGGTTGCACCCAAAAGGATCTCGAGAACGTATTTTTAATTATCGACTGAGTAGAGCCCGCCGAGTTGTAGAAAATGCTTTCGGTATTATTTCTGCTGTATTTAGAGTTTTAAGAAAACCAATGCTATTGGAACCAGAAAAAGCAGAGCTCATAACAATGACTATAATTTGCTTACACAATTTTCTCAGAAAAAGCCACTTATCAAAAAATCTGTATACACCTGAAGGGACATTCGACAAGGAAGTACATGGGCAAGTCAGTCCTGGTTCTTGGAGAACTAACGGTCAATCTTTAACTCCCTTACGGAATGTACCGCGCAAATCATCGATTGCCATCAACAATATTCGAGCGGAATTTTCCGAATATTTTTCCTCTAATGGTTCTGTTTCTTGGCAAAATGATTATGCCTAATATATTTTTTTGCAGTTTTTTTTGAAACATTAATAGGGTTGAAAAGTATATCGATTTGGAGTAAAATGAAGATATTTTCCTAACTACGGTACAAAACTACAGGGGATGATTCGTTAGGTCGTTTTAAGACAAAAAGTTCCTATGAACATATGTCCACAGATGCTTCGTTTCTGAGATACAGGGCGTGTAAACAAAAAAATTCAACACCCTGTCACTCAGAAAAGAAGCAACTCCGGACATATGTTCATAGGAACTTTTTTTCTTGAAACGACGTAACGAATCACCCCCTGTAGTTTCGTACCGTAGTTAGGAAACACGAGGGAAACAAAAAAAAATATCAATTTTCGATATGTTATCCCCAGGAGCCACTCGTAAACATATCTTCATTTTACTCCAAATCGATATACTTTTTAACCCTATTTGAGGCTTGTATGCGAAAATGGGGCACCTAAATCTGTCACTGGCTGACGGTCTATAACTAATTTAGGAGATTATGTAGGTTTGTACAATTATAATACATCTATGCACTGTACAGATTGAAGAAAGGATACAACTACAATTATAGTTTTCTTGCAAATTAAAATGCAATTATATAACAAAATCCACTTCTGTATGCCCAAAACAATAAAATATCCCCTAGATCACTAATAATTGCTGTAAGTATTAAAATATATAGCAAAAGAGTTTTGAGGTTATACTGTATATTTGAAAAATTTCATGTTTAATTTTCATGTCAAATTTAATTCTTTATGTTGAAAAGGGAAATAGAGACTAACGTTTGTCTTTCAGCCGCAGATGAATCCACAACAGATTTTATGGATATTCTATTCATATTTTCGAACAAAAATCTTAATTCTTTATATTTGCTATGTTCTTGAGACAACAGTTGAAGCTATCACTAGTCATAGGCCCTAATAACTAGTAAGCAGGTAGGTACTTACTGATATTGTATTCCGAAGCTCCTCTGGGTCCTCCAGAAACTTTAAACTATCCCAAGCAAACCACTTAGAAACGTAAACGTCTTTGCGGCCTGAAATCATAGTATTTAGGTGCAAACCAGATGTTGCTTTATTTTTCTACACTAATTTACCTGTACCAGTCCTCATACTGGTTAGCATACGGGTCTTTTCCCTGCGCCGCGAACCTCTCAGACTCTCAATTTTCTTTTTCAGCACTGCAATGTCCTCTTCAAATATGGATGCGATTTCTCGCCAGGCATCCTCTTTTTTGACGATATTATAATACAATTTATCATTTTTTCTCCATAAAATAGGCCGCCTTTCATACTCTTTTATGAAACTTAACGTTTTTTCATTATCCCAGCTCATTTTTTATCAACATGTACACTGTACAATACGACTGGACAGATAGGTAGGTACAATTAATAAATAACAATAATACACCAATTCTGTTGCGAGGCGAGGCGAGGCAACTGAAGGCACCAATGCCGTCCACATATATTCAAATTTTTCTTTGAAGTACCGACACCGATCGGATGGCATTCGAACTGCTTCGGACCGCGCACCGCACCGTTTTCCGCACCGTTTTCCGCACCTCGTTGTGACGTACACACTACGCACGCTCGTTCGGCCTCACTTTGCCTCGTTCCCGTTCGTGCTCAGGTGAATAAGCGCCTTAAGGCGTTTGTTTGCCCGTCGACAGGAAACTGATCGCGAGGATACCCGAAAAACGGTGAAGAGATCATTTTGTGCGAATTTATTGGTTTCAGAGAATAGTGCTCGATTAGGGATTCCCAACCGATCTTCCATCGTGCTGTGCGACGCTAAGATCCCAAAAAAACCAGAGGAATCTGTGCCTGGCTGGATTAGAGCCTCGCTTAAAGAAAAGACAGCTTAGTCAAAGTGTTCCCAAGGCGTTGGTTTGCCCGTCGGCGGAACACTCGTGAATCCGTGGGATTGGGAAGTCCTGCCGTTTTATACATTACAATCACCTATTCATTCCGGAATTTGATATTGCGCGAGATCTACGTTTTCTGGGAACTGAAACTTTCAGTTGTCCCAGCAGTAAATTTCGAGCACTTTCAATTCATTGGGTGATACTCCGAATTTTAGATTTATACCGAGTGTTTGAAAAGTTAGTTAAAGCTAGATAGTTAAAGACCGAATATAAATCATCCTGATTGGGATATCTGTGTGACCCCCCCGTTAAGCCCGGAACACCCGAACCACCACAAACCCGTTGACTATTCAGAACTTGTTTCCCCGACCGATATTCGAATACGTGTTTAGGTAGTTATCAGTGTCTGTTCTTTGCTTAAAAAAATCTCGTCTATTTTTAATTAAACAATAAAGACCGAACTAGTAGCCGTATCTTATATTTTATTTATTCTCTATCAATAATCTGATTTTCTTTTGCTGCTCGAAGTCCGAGAGCGAGCAACGCAGCCGGTATCACAGAAGCTGCAAGAGTTGCACTTAAAGCCTGCAACTACTTGCCCACTTTGGTCTTGTAAACAATACACCTGACCCCTGGGATACCATATCTCCATTTGAGGCTGCCTGGGCCTCCCTTCGACTTGCTGTGGGGGAGAGTGGAGCATACCACTTTAAATCAGCTGGCCACCGAGGCACCGGTTGGGTTTGGAAGTTGTTCTCGTTGGAGAGAATAATAAAGCTCAACCACCGACGCGCCATAGTGACGTACGCCTTTTGTCCTGGTAATGAAAAAAAGGGACGTTACATAGTGTACGGGGTGGAGCATATACTCATGGTATATCATCTTTTTTTCTATATTGATAGATACATTTCTGGAATTTTAGTAGTAACTTTTTTGTAGGTGAATAACTTCGACTTAATAAATTTAAAAATAGAAAAAATACAATGAGTCATACTTGCAAAAAATATGGAACAAGTTGAATGTTAGACGTTCAAAAGCAATATTTTTCCATTTGAGAAACAGGGTGCAAGTGTGGCTCATGATATATGTTCTCTTTCTATATTTTTCAAGTTGAAGTTACTCGCCTACCAAAAAGTGACTATTGATATTCCACATTGTATGTATAAATTCAGAAAAGATGTGATATACCATGAGTATATGCTCCACCCTGTATAATACAATTCAAAATATTAATATAGAAGAGTAACAATGTTATTACATTACATACATGTTTTGAGCAACATTACATACATGTTTTGACCAACATTGAATTCATGTTAATATGATACATTTTTGTAACGTTTAGTTTTAAACGTTACATTGTAATATTTGAAAGAGGCACAAAGGACCATGGACGCAACGTATCTGTAACATCAAGCACACCTCTGAACAACATCACAAAGTCACAATGTGATGTAACATTTATGTTTAAGTTATGTTTTAATGTTTAGTGGGTAGCTATAATATTTGCTTATTTCTATGAATACTTGTAGTATTTTTCAAATCACAAGAGTTAGGCAACCCATAAAACCTTGTTTGTGTGTTGTGTATTGTGCTATAGACATTATAGCTATGAAGTCTAGGTATTTCATTTGAATTTGGTTCGCTTTTACAAAGGTTTGTAGGTGACCTAACCTAACTTTTCTAGTATGATAAAAATGGTTATTCAACAAGAATGATGATAATGAATAATCCGTAAATGAAGTTGATTATCAATGATGAAGTGTCTGAAGGTTTTTTTAAAGATCACTGATAGTTTTGGGTTAAAAGTTTTTGTGAAGTGAAAATTTTCGAGTTCTTGGAAGAAATTGAATCAGCTTGTTGTTACCACAGCGGAAAAAGTTCGTTTGTAAAGATTGTAATGCAGTTCCTTGTTTATTTCAATAAATACCTTGGAAATTCTGCTTTTGGATGCCGGTCGATACTGTCCGTCGGATTTTCCTTGTCTGTGTCGAGGTTACAGGTGAGTTGTATTGCTTCGTTCGTAGATTTTTCTTTCGTTGACAAATTGTAATGGTTTAAAAGATGTTTTTCCAGTTTTTCTTGGTTTTTTCTTAATTTTCAAAAATGATGGTTCGAATTTGCTTGTCGTCTTTCAGGCGTCTCTATAACTCTCTTTTCCAACACTCCAATTTTTCCATGGCAACTTCTTCAGTCCTTGCTTGATTTTTCTTTCACTCGCGATATTTACACTCACTTGGTCAACTCACTATCACTGATTGTTTTTGAACGTTGTTTATGAAAAACTATAATTATCTGTACAACTTAAAAACTACTTTTTACTTAATTAATATTATTTGCAAAAACTTACTCTAATTCACCAGATACTAATACTTCTTGAATTTTTTTATCATTCAGTTTCAATTACTCCATTTATCCTCTCAGTACTTGCTTTTAATCCTGGATTGCCTTATCAATCTTGCTATTCGTACAGAATGTTATTTTTGTTATGAAATTTTATTGAAATTTAATATCATTTTGAAATTTTTGTTTCTATAAATTACACTTCCAATTTGTTCATTATGTTATTGTCATGATTGATTTTTAATATAACATTATTTTACAGCAAGAATTGGCTGATTACTGATGGTTTTGTGAGATAAAACACTGTATAAAGTTCAGGTAAGGTATCTGGATTAACTGGTTTCGATAATAATAATGATGATTCTATAAATTTTTACAACAATGTTTCATAGCTAATTGTGATATTTTTTTTAAAAAGTTACTTATAATTACTTTTCATAACAATATATGTCCTTTTTTTGTGATTGCAAATATTTGTAGTTGTATCACAGCATACAGAAATAATATAAAAAAAAACGATTTATTCTGGGGTTGTGCAATTGTTGTTCCTAGGTATTTTTGAATGGGTTTGAAAAGTTGATTTTATCTGTTTATTTAAATCTAAAAAATACCTAGAATCAATGATCGACCCTAGCAAAAAAACATGGAAAATAACAGACTTTTTTCAATTTTCACTTGTTCTAGTGCCCAATTCCAAAACCTCTTCAATTATTGGGGTAATTGTTTCCCCAGATTCTCCTCATCTTTTCTTTTCCATAACAGTGCCTTTGGCCTAGCCCGAATATTTCTTCATGACATTCCCCAAAAGATGGCTAATACTTATTTTAAATTTTCAACAATTGACAACCCCGTATTTCAATTAAAATATAAAATTCAACTCATTTTATATACCCGTATCTTATAATGCACTCCTACTAGTGAAAACCCAATTCATTCCATTTTAGCGTTTTTTCAGATAGTTCAAATTTCGAATTCATCAAAAAGTGAAAATTTTAGGTCGATAACGGAATGTAAACAAATAATACAAAAGCACATGGCTACTTGAAATAATGAAGAACAACACATATATTAGACCAAGATGGATATACATCAATCGTTTGACTGACGACAAGGAAGTACTTGTCGTTTACTATTCGTTGGAAAGTAGGCTATTTGCAATACACACACGATTGTCGTATAACTTCGGAATCATCAAAATGTGCGTCGGGCCGCCATTTTGAAATATAGACATTTTTTTGTCGTCAGAAAGTAGCTTATGAACTGCCATTCCTCAAAAAAAAATTTCATGCAAAAATTCCAATCCGTTCAAAAGTTAACAGGATTATATGATTCACAGACACCGTAACTACTCAACTTCATATCATCTAATGTTTGATTACTATTATGAATTAGCAATAGTGTCCGTCGTGAGAACATACTTGAGCAATTTAATGAATTCTTCAGTTTTATTATTACTGATGTTTATTTTATTTGGATTTGAGGTCTTAAATGAAAGAAAACTCTATGTTTTTAAAGCCAACGTTTCGTCAATTGAAGTCATCATTACCACTTTGTTAGTGAGCTAGTATTTTATCCAAATTTTAACGTGTCTCGTGTTGTGTATTCTTTGTTTTCAATCCGTGATTCAGATTAGGATATTTATACGTTTTAAACGGAAAACATCTTTTTTGCCCTGAAGATGTTGAAATAAATTAACGACACGTTGGCTTTGAAGAAATAGAGTTTTCTTCAATGTGAGTCCTCAAATCCCAATAGAACAAACATCAGTCATCACAGAAAAAGGTCGTAAAAACTTTCAGTTACTAATTTGTTTGATATTCATCAGGTAATTTTTATATTGACGTGGAATGTTCCTATTGGGGTAAAAAAAATCTTGTATGAGAAGGTGTGATGAGTATACTTTTGAATGGACTTTAAAACGAACGTTTAGTACGGGAGGTTTCTTGAAATATTTTCATATCCTATATAGATAGATAGAATATATTTTCCGAGTCCGTTAGGCACCCACCGCTACTAGGAACTGGTTACTTTTTGAAAGGTAGCTTATTTCGCGAACGAAAGAAGCCATCCTTCTAACATATATCCTTCTTCTTTTCACACTCTACGGGTTCAGAACGATGCTTCCGAGGTGCGTTTCCCGTATTGCTGCCACTGTTGGATATTTCGTGAGGATGTGGGTGGCAGACTCCCCATCCTTCAAGCACCATTTAGATTCAGTTTCACCCGTCTTGGTCCCCCTCGTAGAAGTAGAAGTATTAGGGCCTTCGATGTGGAGTTTCGATTATCGCATGCCTGGGGCCTCTTTCCATGCATCCTGTAATTTGACTTCCAGGATTTCCGTCATGGTTGAGACGCTTCAAGATCTAAAAAATCCTAGTATAGGTTCTGGTCCAATCGTTCAGATTTTCGCACCTTGTCTGGCCAGATAATTGGCTTGTTCGGTTCCGTGCACTCCGGTATGACCGGGGACCGAAAGTAGCGTCACCTTATTGGCAGATCGTCAATGCACTCAGAAACCATCAGCGAACTGAGGTGAGGGCATTGATCGCCACTTGGCTGTCAGTACATATCATGATTTTCTGGCCGTGGTAGCCTCTGCTGATATTTTCTCTTACTCAGGCGCGTATGGCATAGACTTCTGCCTGAAATAAAGAGGCAAAATTTCCCAAGGCGTTACAGAGTACCGCTCTCCGAGATTGCCGGTATAATCTGACGCCGGTCGATTGGAGCCATCTGTGTACCAGATGATTCCAGTGGTGGGGATCAGGCGGTGTTCGATCTACTTCCAGTTCTCCCTTTCGGAAATTACTGACTGCGGCCTTTTGCTGAATCGTATGTTAGGTAAAAAACTGTCACTCGGCATCTCTAGGAGGGGACAATCCTCTACCGTTTGATTCCATAATCGAGAATGTCCATACATTCCCTCGCTCCGCCATTGGTTGGAACTTCTTAGGAGAGCAATGGCTCTGCACACCTCATATTCATTGAAGAGGTACAGGGAAGGCAGTCCTATGAATATCTCCAGCGCCCTAGTGGATGTCGTCCTTATTGCAAGTCTTTGTATCCTATCTAATTGGGTTTTTGATTTGCCCGATACTGTATATTGCAATCATACGGTGGCTCCGTACGTTCGCTTCTATTTTAGACTTCCTCTGCCAAATGATGAAAAAAAGTATGAATACATAATTAATTCACTCTGATGCCTAACTTGAAAATGGTTTTCACCATTCTGTTACTCTTTTGCATTTTTTCTACAAAATAACAGAATTGCTTATGATTCATATTTAGCAATGTTGCCGGCCTTACCCGAAGTGGCAAATTTCTACAGTGTTATTGAGCACCAAAATACAACTTTTGTGAAAGTTTCGATTCTTTTGTAATTTTTTTCCCATTTTTGATTTTTTAATGCTAAAATGATTGGCCTATATTTGAGAAATACTAAATTTGGTCACTAGTTCGTCTGTACACTGTAGGTAGTGATAAGTTTCGGTAGTCTTGTTATTAGTAACATTTCAGTAAATCTAACTTTCAATGCATGGCAAACTGAACCATAAGTATTCAGTTCATTATTATCTGAAGAAATATCATTTAATTCAGCTGGCAACGGTGCAAAGTTGGATGCTGAGGATCAGTCGCTGACCTTGCAAGACGGCCTCCCAAACCGGACTACCACGCAGTTATAACCGGATGTGCCGAGTTTCAAACGACCTATAAAAAAGAATTCCTCAGACGAAGACATGAACCAAGAGGAAAATATGAATTCAAGAGTACAGTTCTCCAGTAGAGTATGGCCGGAATTTCAAAAAGAAGTGTTCCACAAGAAGTTAATATACTTTCTGTAGATACTTACCTATATTGAAAAACCAATAATAAAAGGTTACTTCTTTGTTATATTCCTACAGATATTGCCTGTTACGATATAGTAGTCACTGAAGTAAAATATTCATTATATAACTGAGCATCATCCTGAAATTAATCGAACAGCATCCTGAAATGAATCAGTGATATAACAAATATCTGGCTGTTTGTTCACGTTTTTATTCTTCCTATCATACTTCAGGTGGTACGAAAATCATATCACTCGCGAACGGGTCAAAAAGTCAAGTAAGACCTTTCAATCAAAATATAGAAAGGCATCAGATTATCCTACAAAAAATGAAATGCACAATGAAAATTGAAAGCACTCGCTCACAGCTTGTAAAATAAACAAGATGGATGAATGTCATGAACATGAACGGAAAAATTGCATTTAAGAAACATTTTAAGATAATATTAATTCCAAAAGTTTTCAGTACACATGTGAGTAATGTTTTGAGGTGGTTAAACACAAACATCGTACAAATAACATAATCACTCTGAGACATATCTGAGGAACATATACTCAACATTATATATATCTTTTAATGAATATTATTTGTTATATTATTTCGATGTGACACAAACATATAGCTGAAAACATTATGTAAGAAACATCATGACAACATTAATATTCTGTTAGTTTTTCCAATATTAATAAAGTTATCTCTGGTAATTGTTTTTATTATGTATCATGTTTAGTGGGTTGGACACAATAATTGGAATGCTTTCCTGGGAACCTAGAAATGGTGCTGGATATATACTTGCTACGGCTGACCAAACCCCTTGAAGAGGGATGACAGAAAAGTAGATCAAATAGTGGGGAGGGTATCAAAAAAATATTTATAGTGCCTGCCTTGAAAAAAAAATACTCGGCTAGCTTCAGTGGACGGTGGCGTGGGTAAGGTTGGTCAAGAATGAAAAGGCAGGTTAATCCCTCAACAAATTACTTTAATAACCCCGAAAGGGGAAGATAGAGCTGGACTTCATCACGTTCGAGGAACGTATTAATAAATATATCAAATAATATTCAGTGTTTCTAAATTCCAATTTTCCTTCTCTCAAGCGCTAATTACTAGTTGCTACAAATTCATATATATGTACACAAATAAGTTTCTACCCTACCGGGGGTGATCACCGCCGTTTACACAAGATAGGGGTAACTATGTACCAAAAGGCTTAAAATGTACGGCTAAGAAATATTCAAAAGATTTCCCCTGTAGGCTTTATGACCAATAGCCTCAAGGGCTCTTCAAATTAGTGGCCTAAAAGGCCATATATAAATACCTGGTTAGAAAATAGGTATGATAATATTCTGTGACAAAAAGAATACGCAGCAATAGGCGCTTCTTCAACAACAGTATGTTTATACTATACTTGGCGTCCCTTAATCACGTCAACCATCGATTTGGGGTGAGACCGGGATCCCCGGAGCTGTCACAGAGACTCTTGGACTGCGGTCAGGAATACTCAGGGGATTATATCGCTCTGTCACGGTACACCTATGCCAAGTAGAAATTTCTCTGGCCACACAAATGGGAAGACATATGCTCCGCCCGCAACGAACGCTGTCCAAGTTAAGTTCTCCCCTCACAAGGATCGTCCTCAAAAGTTGTCTCCTATCAGGAGGCCTGGCCCAAAAAAGCCCTGTAAGGTGTTGATTGGGCTGAAAGAAAAATGGGTGGCCACGTAAGTAAGCTAATCCCCTCGAAGAATCCAAAACAAATACCTGTGTAAATCCCACCTTCCTATAGTAGTTAGAGAAATATACCATTACTTAACTCTCACGAAAAATACACCCTGATTCAAACTCACGTGTGCTAGTCAAAAGGAAACATATGCCTGCCGGAAATCTTCACTGCCTTCTCAAAACCATCTAATAAGGAACAAAAAAAATTGGGCAAATCCGTTGTTACTTTCTAGAAAAAAACTCTCCGTGCCAGTGATAGTGGCTGAGAACGTACGATATTACAGTTGCATTCGAAAGTTAGTTAGTACAAACTTGCTCGATTTTTAGTGCGTTCGTAGTATCCTTTTGGTGAGACAAAAATCATCACGTAACATACTTCAGTATTCATCTTAGGAATTACCTAATTAATTGGTAGTTACTCTGCGCTAATGATTAGCAAGTATCATGAAACCGTTACGTAGATGTTTCCCATTTAAATCGAAAACTGAATTCAGCTATGAATTATAAAGCATTGCAGTTGTTCTTGTAGAAAACTTTGCCAAGTATCAGATAAAATTCAACGGTCGTAGGGGGCAGTGGTTGTTTTCTGTTAGATGCTTGCCGACGAATTACCTATTGTAGGTATAGGTTTTTTTTGCGAAATACTGGATTAGATAATCCATTTTTCATTATAAAAAAATAAACAATCACCGAAAGTTTGGCGAATTTCAAAATGCTGGAAATTTTTTCAAAATGAATATTTATAATTTTAACCTTCTGTGCATTAAACTAATACCATTCCATTATGATTGCATTGCACACATTCATAAATCATATTGAAGACTTTTTTTCTTTCGTGGGACTATGCAGTTATGAACATGAAATGTCAGTGGATATTCAAACTTATTATAATGTTTTATTGTAGTTATAACGACTGCAAGTATTTTTTTATCAACTTCAAAACCCAGTTCGACTTTTCATCTGAGCTTCCTAGTTTTCGAGTAATTTAATTTTATCGATTGGCGCAAAAAATTGAAATGAACAAATTTGCGCGAAAATCCATGTAATGAAATGTAACAAAATTTCGACATCGATGTTCTCGTGAAAAATTGATTTTATGGAAAATAATAATGTTTCACTCGGTGAAGCTACACTGTTAAATTTATGAAAATATTGCCTCCACATGGGCCTTGGTGGTGCGTGGGTAGTGTGCCCGCTTGATAATCCAAGGTAATCGGGTTCGATTCACCGCGCCATCACCGGCCTAGTGCATGGAATCACACGTTAAAAGGTGAGTACTGCGTCTTCTCTAGCTCGCACAAGTTTTTCGGGGACTTCTGAGGGTTGCTCGTGAGGGCGCAGCCAGTTGACGGCAATAACAATTTTTAAAAAAATTGTTTTATCACAATATTAGATTCAAAAAAAAAATCGGTGAAGCACTAGAATCTTATTTATTTCTAGGACCATATCAACTGGACAATTTTTGTTTAGGAGTCGTAAGGGTTTCTTTACACATTCGCAGGGTCCAATAACGATTTATTTCCTGAAGGACATAGCAGGTATATTTACACCAAAACACGTGATTAACACTAGAGAACTCTCTGATATATTTTTGGTTGCGAAAGTGCCTCATTGTGTGATGAAAAGATCTTTTGTCAATATGAACATCTCATTATGATTAATGTTAAAAATGTCTTGAACAGACCTGAAAATTATCGCTTGGGAATAATACGACAGTGGTATACGTTTCTACCTGTCGCTTCGTTAAAACACATTTTTTCAAAGAATTTCAGTAAATATCCCCTTGTTCGAGAATAGCTGAGCCATTACTCAAACATGGGCAGAATTAACAACAAAGACCTTTTAAAATCAACCCACAAAATATATCATAAAAACTATTCCAAACATTTGAGTTTCGTATGACTTTCATCCATGCAACATACAATTATTACTATTGACAATTTATTTTTGAAAGCTGAGCAATATTCGAAAAAAAAAATGATAATTCATATGACAATATTTCAGAAGTAGTGTGAGGAAATTGTAATAATACAGTTTTGACAGATGTTATAATATACATATACAGGGTGTGTCAAGAGTCATCGACATTTTCTTGGAGGGCTGATAGGCCAGCTTATGAGTGGCCAGAATACCCCGCAACCCTGAATACCCATGGACGTATAATATCGTATAAATACAGATGGACTCAGCATTGCTATACCTACAACTCGGATTGTTTTGAAGTGAAGAGAGAAAGCACTAATAGACTGTGACCTTTCCACAAGCGACAGGAGCGCTCGCATTTGAAAAAAAAATCAATAATTAGAAAAAAATTATGAATTTTTAATAGTTAATCATAAAAATATCAACTAAAGTGATGGAATCTATAACCGATGGTCTTCGTGAGATAGTAAAAGTAATTTGACCTATCTGATTTCATGAAATATTTCATCGACTGAAACATAAGATAAATATTTAACATCACCGATCCTTAGAAAATAAGGTTCATCATGTTTGCCAAATTATAAAAGAAGACTTTCGTTTTCAATGAAAAGTAGCTGGAGACCGTCGACTGAAGAAAGAAGAGGAATTTAAAACCTACTCAAATAATGGTAATTTATACCTACTCATATAGTGTAATATATGAATATTGTGAAGAATATTTACTTCGCAGCAATATTCAACGCATATCCATAAAATTCATAAATACGAAACTTCTACAGCCGTATGCATAGTCATTCGCCAGCGCAGCGACTCTCCACGCGACTCGCTACTAATGCGAACTGGAGAATCGCTGCACTGGCGACTGATTATAGACCGTCAGATAATGACATATTTTGCTGACTCATTTTCTCTCTTTGGGGATTTTAACCACTGAAAATTATGCCAGTGCTAGGCATAAAAAAATCGTTTTTTCTTCAATCTCTCATTCATGGCATTTCAACACATTAACATGTAGGAACAATCTAATAGTGAAAACCCAAAGCCATAATGTTTGCACGGGTTGTAATAAGGGCGTCATCACGGTAAAAGAATACTTGGTTGCTGACGCATTTCCTCGTAAATGGCAATCGACAGAATGACATTTGATATCGTTAGGACCCAGAAAATTCCATAAGCTTTTAAAGTAAACTTTCCGCATAGAAAATTTTAGTTTTTTTTCCATATGCCTAGCACACATCTTATCACTAAATTTTAATTTTTTTGAGCTCTACACTGGCATAATTTTCAGTGGTTAAAATCGCCGAAGAGAGAAAATGAGTCAGCAAAATATGTCATTATCTGACTGTCTATTATTCATACGGCTGTTAATGTATTTAGGACAATGTGCAAAAAAATTCACGATACAGGTAATCGAACTAACATTCATTCCCAGAAGAGCTCAAAGATCAAGTAAATACTTCGATCAACGATAACAGCTTGTCGGACTCAATATCAATGGCCTTCCAAATTTCCATTATTTGCCAATGAATGATGAAGCAAATGGAACAACATGGGGTTCAAGAATATTAGTTGTGTTCTGCTGTCAAACTCGCTACCAGTTTCGTACGTGCCTCCAAATTCATAAAACCCCAACTCATTACCGATCCTTCGCCAAAAGCCCGCCTGTAAACCTGCCTATAACCCCGTCTGTAAA
This sequence comes from Chrysolina haemoptera, assembly GCA_958298965.1. Taxonomy (NCBI): domain Eukaryota; kingdom Metazoa; phylum Arthropoda; class Insecta; order Coleoptera; family Chrysomelidae; genus Chrysolina; species Chrysolina haemoptera. The sequence continues at coordinate 23,796,727 of OY282585.1, read as the reverse complement.
TTCGCCCGTATTTGGTTATTCGCAGTCTGCGACATCTATAATAATTTGGTTGAACTGATACAATGTTGGTGAGGTCTTTCTTGCCATAAGCAGTAATGTATCTATTTCAACTGTTTTCTCATTGTTATTCGATTTTTGGACAATAAATTGTGTTTGGTAATATTCATTACGATTCATAGGTTCAGAATATGTCAACTTGAAATGGCGGCAGAAGTCAAAAGTTTCATTATACCAAGCTTATTTGTTCAGTGCTGCAAAGCTGAATGTACTATCAATAGTATCAAAGACAAAGTTTCTGTACATTATTTTCCATTGCAACAAACAGTTATGCCAGATATGGCAATTTCATCGTAGATAAAAATGTCTAATAAACTCATTCCAACTTTCGACATCTCGAGGACTTCCGAGACTGAAGTGAAACACTATGGTCTCTTATGGAATTTAGCAGTTGATCACCATTATATTGTTTCGTGCCTAAATCTTTACCGCCACCTAGCGGGAACGCATTTTGCGAATAAATCTTGACTCATCAGTGAAGAGCACTCGTCTTCATCCAGTTTCCCCCTAAAGTGGGTGTGCACGAGCAAACCCAAGCCGTGCTCTGCGTAGTTCCGCAGTCAATAAAAGCCCTGTATTACATCAAAATGCGATCCCTTAACCTCTGCTCGATATGGTATCTCCACTAGATTACATCTGCTTTGATTAGTTTGGTAGGTACTTCCGCGCTAAAGTCATCTACTCACGCTGTGACTTTTTCACACATATTATGTGTGCCCTTCTGATCATTTAGAGCCTTCGAAATCGCATAGTATATTCACCGATGATTCCAGACAGAACCTGCATAGCATTTCTTCTGTCAGACCGATTGAACTCATACAGTGACCGGCAGAAAATACGCATCATATAGGAATTTTTTTTTTAAATAAATTTTGACGAATATCGATATGTGCAATCGCTTTTTCTGCATCAAAAGAAACCCCAAAAGACGTTATACAGTGCCGTACATCTTTTCCTGTTTGGCGGGAGATTTAAAAAATTTAAAAATCATTTCTCAAAATACACTTGTTTCAGAAAATATCGAAAAATGTTATTCGGAAAAGATGTTCAGAATGACATTTTATAGCTATGTGCGAATTTTGAAAAAGATCTGAGATAAAAAAATAAAAATCGATCATTTGCCACAAAAAAAAATCTATATGGAAAAGTACATTTCTGGCGAAAAAACTCATTAGTATAGCCGACAACTAATATTTTAAATATGGTTTAGTAGTAGTGAATCTGTGAATTTCCCATGTGTTCAGCTGCTTCATAAGAGGTCACTGAAATATCTTTAGGATATAATAATCCAGATACAATTTAATAATAACGAAGAACCATATACATACACAATTTCAATTTTTCACCACAGGGCATTTTTTCAAATACATTTCCGGGCGACAAATTGCACTACGTTTTGAACTGGATGCCAAAGTGTACCCGACTTCGAGCATAACCAATCAGAGAGCTAGAATATCTTCCATTGACAGAAAGACACGTAGTTTTGATTATATGCGTCCTAGATCTCTTCAGACGTACTGTGTTCATACGAATTTTACATTTCTGAATGTTGTCGACTCTCAATAATTGACGAATGTACAATGAATTGTAATGATCCTGATCCTGGCAGCGTCACTATAGTTTGTAAATATTGAGCCACAAATTACGCATTGTCATCCGATCGACACAACAAGACTTTTCTAGGAATTTCAGAACTATCGAGAGTTGACGACTTTGGATATAAATAACACGAGCAGTGAACCGAGGAACGTAAAATAGCATACACATTACTTTTTAAATAGATTGTTGAAATCGTAGAAAATAAATTACATAAATAAAGTTAAGTGAAACCGATACGTCAGACTAAGACAAAATGACTTTTAATGAAGAGTACGACAGGTAGGTCTGAAGGTAGCGGAATTGAAAATTGAATTGAAGCAGAGAGAACTCTTAACAATTAGTAAGAAGGGTGCACTCCAGAAAAGACTTCCAGATGAGCTGATTCAAGAAGGAGAAGACCCGAAACCTTTTTTTTTTGGTTTATTGGCATCGACTGCTACGGTCATTAGCCACGTGTTCTGGATAGGCCTTGTTATTAACTCCATACGCCACCTTTGGAGCAGCACTATTAATTATTAACGCAACAGTGAATCGTTGAGGATTGTTCCGAGCCGGCAACAAAATCCAAGCATTCAGACATTTACATCTTAAAATGAAAATAACTTTGCCCCGGCTGGGAATCGAGCCAGCGACCTTTCGATCACCAGTCGGGCGCCTAACCACTGCGCCAATAAGCAATCAATTCATAATAATTACAAAAGTTTTTAAATTTTGGTCAAGGGAATGGTACATCCAGAGAGCAATAAATCTCAATTTGCAACCTCTTCCGAAGTACGCAACATTGTCAAAATGGCCAAAAACTTGAATATGCTGTATATTCGTTGAGAAAATTCCAAAAGTTTTGCGAACTTGGAATAGTATTGAATATAGTATTTTATATCACGAATCAAGTTGCAACCAATTCAAGAATACGCAACTTTTTTTTATCGAAAGCTAATGTTTTTCTTTGATATACCATAAGAGAAAATTCCAAGAGTTCTGTAAACTTGGCAGATACATCGTAAAAATATTGTTACAGTTGTGCAGATTTGCAACGTTTTACGTTGAAACTTTGTTGCAAATTTTAAAAACATCTATTCTAATGCATTCAAAAATTTACAACCTTGTACACGATCCGGAACTTCATGCAATTTGAAAAAATCTAATTTATGAATTAATTAGACCAATCACTTGTACTGATTTCGCAGAATATTAACTTTTGAAATTTTAAACAGATTTTTCAGACCGTACAGGGGCTCTACATTTTTTATTTCGTGAATTGGTCAAACTCATGGGGAACAAAAGAAAAAAAAATTTTTCGGTCGGTTTGTCGGTTCGTAAAAATTTCAAACCTCCATATTTTCCGAAACCTCGAAGATATCGCTTTGAAATTTCAACCCCGTCTATAACTCGAGGATAGTATTCCTCGGTTTTTTTCTTTCTGCGATCGGAAAACCCGCAAAGATTTTAAAGGGCTTTTAATTTTTTTTCATACTTTTTTCCATAGCGGGTCAAGTTTTGATTTTTTCCTTCTCAAATTTTACGTAGGTACTCGTGATTTTTTCTACATAATTTTTTGTTCGTCTGTGGTTCTGTCTGTATCCAATAACCTTCATATTTTCCGAACCCTTGGAGATATCACTTTGAAATTTTAACTACTTCAATAACTAGGAAAAAATATCTCAAAAATAATTTTCTTTTGCGATCGGAAAACTCTGAGATACTTTGAGAATTTTCAGAAAAAGAGTAACGATTTGATCCCTTAATGTGGCTAAACCAAGAATATCAGGATTTCAAATATGCAATAGATAGAGCTTAAGTGGAAGAACAAGTCTTAGACAAATCTGAGAAAATTGTGAAAAATATATTTTTCCGAAAATGAAAGGACCCCGCACTTTCCTTATGGAAAATGGCTTTCGGTTAAATTCCCTGAAATTTGGTATGTTGTAGATTTTGATTTCCTCGGCAAAAGTGTCCACAGGCACAAAAAAATCGGCAGACTAGTTTTCGAGATACAGGATGTCAAAGATGAAAAGTGAAGCTTTCTGCTCAGAATTTTTAACAACTCCGAGAATTGACAAAACGCCCACTTATGCATGAAAGAACATGCCTGAATGATGGTACAATGTCATCTAGATCTCGTCTCCATTATAATTTTACGTTTTGGGCTCTACAACAGGGTGAACAAAGAAAAATCCAATTCGATTAATTTTAAACCAACCAGGGTAAGTTCTTTCATGTGAATTGAAGAATTGAGTCTGGATGAACTTCCTCAATCCCGCTCAAAGTTTACTTTTTTTTTTTAATCGGAAAGGGGAGAGCATGTCATATATATATATCAAACATTCTATAATGTTGAGAACGTCACATACTCATTTCATATATATAGGGTGAGTAAAAAGATACAGTCCAAGTTTCTTAAAAAAATGCGGTTTTTTTCAATGAATACCCTGTATTTCGAAAACGAATCGGTTAATTTTCTTGAATTTTTGATATAATGTACGATTTGAGGAGTCCGAGATATTGTTATCAATATTTGCATAGGTCTCCGGACTCGCTTATCGGCTATATACTTTTGAATGTACGGATTTTATTGATACCCGATATACTGCATTGGAGACCGAAATGGGCTATTTTCCAAAAATTCATGTAGAAAAATATTCGGGATAGATGAGTGCGGTACCTATTCCAAAAATGCAATACCTTATAGAGGTGAATGAAAAATGTTTTTCATTTGAAAGCCCTGTTTCCGAAGAAACTAGAGAAAATTGAAATGTATAAGGAGCAATAACCCTGTCAAGGTTGGAACTAATTCTACAGTATTTGGAAGCTATTTCAATTCAGATGGAGAAATATTTCATATGATTTCTGTGAAATGTGCGTTTTCTACAAAATTGGGATATTTGGTACAAATGCATGGTGAAGGTATTATACCTCCGAAAATTCTACAAATCCGCGAAAAGAGATATGTACGTTTTGTGGTAATTTCTTCTTTGAACCAAGTTTGAAATGTATTTGAATAATATTTTTCACACAAAAAATATGAATAAATATAAATCAAGAAACTTTATTAATATAAGATTTTATTGAATTGTACTGAAAAGGAAAAAATAATATTTCTTTAGGGGTGCACGTTAATCTGTGACTGGCAGATTCAAAAACTTGTCGCTCAAGAATTCATATTTGTATTCACACTGAAAACATTGCAGAGCAAGCTTTTGAATCTGTCACTTTCAGAATAGTATGACAGCACTAAATAATTTTTTTTCCACTTCAGTGCAACAATATAAGAAAATCTTGTCTTTAGAAAGTTTTCATTTATTTAATTGTTTTTATCATGAAATCAACCAGCTTGAATAATTGAATTTTGAAGTGTCTGACCACACAAACTCCTTCATATCAATTTAATGTTTAATTTAATTTTTTAACAATATAATCGAATCATATATATCACAAAATTCGTTCGCTATTTCAAATACTTGAATTTTGTCACAAAAAACATGATCTCCAGTCTCACAAACACATTCATTCCAATTTTTAATGAAATCAATTCATAAATCATAAAACTCGTCTGCCATCTTGAAGCCGCCATTTGGATTTATTGGATTTTGACAAAACAATTACGATCTCTAACCCCAAAAACCCCTAAGATCCAGTTATGAATAGAATCGAATAATTCACACATCTTGTCCGACATTTTGGACCCGCCATTTTAACTATTTTAATTTGGACCCAATTTGAAATATCAGGCCATAAATTAAAAATCATCCGATGAAATATTGTGTGAAATGTTCCTGTTTTATAATTATTCCTTTACCATGGTTATTATTGAAGATATATATCACTTCGAAAAAGATTTATTTTGGAATATTGTTCACTAAAGAACAACGTTGCACGAGAGATTTTCCTAATTGAGTGTACTGTTTTTTTTAATGGTGCCAAGAAAAAAACATCAACACCTCAATTGCGGTTTCCTTCGTTCGAATGATTTTAATTAGGTGTTAAATGTTTAGGGTGCATTTTTCGCAAGTACTTCTTTCGTCCTTTCTTGAAGGAGGCTCTGGAAACAAAATACGTTTCCAGTGTTTACAGGTAAGAACTGTCAGTTTTCATCGAATAATGAGTGTTATTCATCGAGAACGTCTGAATCTTTCTCTAGTCGGAATATCAGTTCTTCATTCTTTCATTATGCCAATTCGTAATGGATCCATTTGTTAAGTGTGTGACAGACAATTTCTCAGTAGACAAATGTGTCGGATTCTTGGAGACAATAATTTTCCTGTTCAGGAGTTGGCTGTTGCTAGGCGAGATGCTGCAGGAAGGCCTCAAGAAGACATCAATACCAACACTAGGCTGTGTTTCAATTGTAATTTGTTAATTCGAAATGAAATACAAGCCTCAGAAAACGACCCAGGTGTTCTCCGATTAAATGTATTAACTCAAACTTCGAGCAATACTCGTTTCATATGTGATTCTCGACATAACATTCAGCGGGTAACTACAGATTGTAGAGTGAATATTTATGTTTCGACTGATATTTTTGTTCCTGATAATGTGAGGGTGTGCCCTCATCACCTGAATGAAAATGGATACCTTTTAGATGTTTTACATGCAGGCTTGAGGTACGTGAATAGACCATATATTCTGAAAGGAATGCAGCTCCAACAATTTATGGAAGGTCTCAGAGAGGGGGCAAAAAACACACATCCAGAGATTTCAAGGACATCAATTCTTTTTCCAATAAAGAATTCATATCTCTTACTTCATTGAGTAAAGTGCAGTTCAACGAATTATATGAATTTGGTGATCCTATTGTGCGAGGAAATGTGAGATACATTATTACCAGAAAACATTTGTTAACCTTTCTCTTGAAATTGCGTCAGGGTATTTCTGATGATTTTCTCAAAGTGATATTTCAATATCCCACCCGCCAGGACACCAGTCTCGTTTTTTGTACCAAACAATTTGGGCTTTAATGCTATAACCAGAGAAAACTACATCACAAGACACGTCACAGAATTTGTCAATGAACTCTATAACCCCAATCTTAACCAACCAAAAGCAATAGCTTATATCGATTGTACTCATAATAAAATCGAAAAAAAATAGTAATTTCAGAATTCTCAGGCAATCCTATTATTTTCATAAAAAAGACCATATGGTGAAACCGGAAGTAATTGTTGCTCCAGACGGCTATATCCTGGCCATTCAAGGACCTTATTTTTCAGACTTCAAAAATAATGATGCCACTATATTGAACCAGGAGTTCGATAGGGACATCGAAGGTATCAGGACCTGGTTTCAAGGTGGGGATATTTTTATAGTGGACAGAGGTTATCGTGACTCGACACCATTGTTCCAACAACTTGGTATTAATTATTATATGCCCCCATTTCTCACACGAGTTCATAGACAATTTACTACTGACGAAGCGAATAGTTCTAGGTTAATAACCAAAACTAGGTGGATAGTAGAATCCAGAAATGGACATTTCAAATCAATTTTTAAGTTCTTCAAAGGGACAATATCCACAACACATGTTTTGAATTTGGGTGACTTCTATCGCATAGCTGGTGCGTTGATAAATCGTTTTCATCGTCTGATAATGCCAGGTAATATTCAGTTTGCTAGACGAATACTAGAGCGCTTTAATGATGTGAATGTTATTCAAGCTAAAGTTGAAGCCGAAAACCTACAAAATAGGATTGGTCGATGGGTGCAATTGGACCACACCCACGTTCGAAACTTTCCAGGTCTGGCGATGGAATATTTGAAGGATCTGACTATTGGGGTGTATCAGATACAGCTATCTCCATCTTATATTCAGGAAAAACTCCAGCGGCAAGAACAGATATATTGGAATTAGATGTTTTGGAACAAGAAAGCCTTATAAGATTCCGGGCATTTTCTAGGTTTCGAAATGCGACAAAATATATGTTATGGATTGCCTACAACACAGAAGAAAATGACGACGATCCTCCCATTATGGGTTATTACTGTACCTGTAAATCTGGTTCAAGAACATTAGGAACTTGTGCACATGTTGCAAGTGTTTTGTGTTTCTTGGGATATGCAAGATACCAGCGTGACGTTCGTTTTCCTTCGACGTGTCTTTTTGGATTCATTGCTGATGCTGCTCACAGAAGAGCTCCAGATGATGTTGGTATTCAAATCATAGAACAATGAAACCTTTCATTACAAAAATGTTCTAACGTTTAGGAAAATAATAAGTTTTTTTTAAGACATTTCATCTAGTTTTATCTGAAAACGATACGATACTCCCATTTCAAATTGGGAACAGACTGCCAATACCAAGAAAATGGAAAGCAGAAAAAAGTCAATTCAATTATATTCCTCTCAATAACACTTAATCATCAGAGAACACATTTGGAATATCAGAGAAACGTGTTTGGCGTATTTTCCCCATACATAGTGGAATAGGCCTACAGGTGATACCACTAAAAAAAAACGCGTCTTGGGTGTTGTGGAAACGAGTTGATTCATATCGTATTATATGATAATCCAAATAATTATATAAGATTCATTAATTTCTGTTGCCTTAGTTTCAACCACCCTCGTATATCGCGGTTTTGAAGTCTTTGAATCTGTTATAGAATAAGTTTACACCCCTAAAGGAGTTATTTTTTCCTTTTCAGTGCAACTCAATAAAATCTTATATTGATAAAGTTTCTTCATTTATATTTATTCATATTTTTTGTGTGAAAAATTATTCAAATACATTTCAAACTTGGTTCAAAGAGGAAATTACCACAAAACGTACATATCTCTTTTCGCGGACTTGTAGAATTTTTGGAGGTATAATACCTTCACCATTCATTTGTTCATTGAGTACCAAATATCCCAATTTTGTAGAAAACGCACATTTCACAGAAATCATATGAAATATTTCTCCCTCTGAATTGAAATAGCTTTCGAATACTGTAGAATTAGTTTCAACCTTGAGAGGGTTATTGCTCCTTATACATTTCAATTTTCTCTAGTTTCTTCGGAAACAGGGCTTTCAAATGAAAAACATTTTTCATTCACCTATATAAGGTATTGCATTTTTGGAATAGATACCGCACTAATCTAGCCCGAATATTTTTCTACATGAATTGTTAGAAAATAACCCATTTCGGTCTCCAATGGAGTATATCGGGTATCAATAAAATCCGTACATTCAAAAGTATATAGCCGTCAAACGAGTCCGGAGACCTATGCTAATATTGATGACAATATCTCGGACTCCTTAAATCGTACATTATATCAAAAATTCAAGAAAATTAACCGATTCTTTTTCGAAATACAGGGTATTCATTGAAAAAAAACCGCATTTTTTTAAGAAACTTGGACTGTATCTTTTTACTCTCCCTATATATATGAAATGAGTATGTGACGTTCTCAACATTAAGGAATGTTTGATATATATATGACATGCTCTACCCTTTCCGATTAAAAAAACAAGGGATTGACGTACCCCTATTTTCGAACCACCCTGTATTAAAAAAAAATATCAGTAAACTTCGATCGGGATTGAGAAAGTTCATCCAGACTCAATTGGATCTTTAATTCTCATGAAAGAACTTACCCTGGTTGGTTTAAAATTAATCGAATTGGATTTTTCTTTGTTCACCCTGTTGTAGAGCCCAAAACGTAAAATTATAATGGATACGAGATCTAGATGACATTGTACATCATTCAGGCATGTTCTTCCATGCATAAATGGGCGTTTTGTCAATTCTCGGAGTTGTTAAAAATTCTGAGCAGAAAGCTTCACTTTTCATCTTTCTTTATCTCGAAAACTAGTCTGCTAATTTGTGCCTGTGGACACTTTTGCCGAGCAAATCAAAATCTACAACATACCAAAAATTTAGGGAATTTAACCGAAAACCATTTTCCATAAGGAAAGTGCGGGGTCCTTTCTCATTTTCTAAAACATCGAATATCCCGAAAACGGCTGCAAATTTTTAAATTTCACAAGAAACCTTTTTTGGTCGCCCTCCAAAAACTTAAAAAAATTGTGGGTGAATTGTACCTCTAATATCAATAGAATGGAAAATATTTGAAAAAAACGGGAAAATCGTTATTAATCCAGTAGGATTGGGTTTTGAGACGAGGATCGATTGTAGTACCACCAAACTTGGTATGCTAGTAGTTGAAACCATGATAAACACGAAAAAAAATTGTTTGCCAAAATTCCAGGGGTGGAATATATATATATTTTTTTTTTGTTAAAATTAAATGAATAGATTTTTTCTGTAAGTATATGAAAGTATATGATTTATCAAAAAAAAAAAACAACTCAACAAGGTGAAAGACAATTCAGTTCTCCACAAAAATTATTCCTAGAATTTGAAAATTCTGGCGGAGCCGAATATTTGATTGGTCATAATTCTGCTAAACATGATCGGAGAAGAAAAAGGAAAAGTTCATATCGTTTCTGAAGAATCCTACCTTCTCATGCAAACATAATATGCTAGTATTTGTGTCCCTAAAATGTTTTGTCGCACTTCAAGGAAATGTTTGCGGATGATCCGAAAATCATGAATAATTTAGTAAATATGGAATTATTATACTGAAGCAGCAACCCATACTCTCTTTGAACAAATGCAACAATTTTAAAGTAGTGTGACAGCTCCTACTTATATATGCCAAAATAAAAACTTTGTTCTACTACTGCCTCATTTTCAACTTACCCATAAAACCGGCATTCCCTTCAATAAATGTTGAAAATAATCGCTTAATCATATCCTGCATCTATGTTTAATAACACTATTGTGAAGTGCAAATCCCAAGCTTGAAATCACATACTTCATTTTTTCATGTAGGGTGTGTATGAGAGATTATTTTCAATATTTACTGAAGAAATTACCGGGATTATGGGTGAGCTGAAAACTGAGGCAGAAGTAAAACCCAGTTTTTTCTTTGGCATGTATAAGTGAGACGTGTATCACTAGTCTAAAATCGTTATGTTATATTTGCATGAGGAAGTATAAGTCTTCAGAAACGATATACACTTTTTCTTTTCCTTCTACTTCAATTTTTAGCAAAGTTATGACAAATCTAATTTTCGGCCCTGCCGGAAATTGTATTGGCGGGTTGAGGCGAGCCTGAAATTTTATATCGGAATTCAATCAGGTTTTCTGAGAAAACGAGTGCATTTTGTGAGGAATTACTGAGTATGTTTCTTGTGGAGAATTGAATTATTTTCGCCTTGTTGAAATTGTTTCTTGACAAATCTTATACTTTCCGAAACAACCGCAAAAAAATTAATTTTTTTAAATATTTTTTTTTGGGTTCCACCCTTGATATTTTGGTAAACATTTTTTTTTCTAAAAATATATGATGTCAAGAAGTGTCGAGTTTTAAAGTGCTATGATTCATTCTTCACTTGTGGTTTACATTTGTCTGTGGTTACTATGTACTATACATATATCTCCCGAAGTAACAAAAAATTTTCAATTGTTTTCTTGCAAAAAATACCTCTGAACGGATTCTACCGCCCCTCCAAATTGGGTTTCTTCGAATTCATTAATATTCGTCGGGAATATTCTCGTTTCGACGATTTTTAATAATTCCAAATATTTCCTAAACGGCTGGATATTTTCAAATTTTTTCATAGAATCTTTTATGTCCGGGAAATATTTGAAAAAAAAACTGAAAAATCGATGTATCTCCAAAACCAATGAAAAATTATGAATTATTTTTTGTCAAAAATATCTCCCAACGAACTCTACCGACCCCTCCCCATTTGGTTTATCCGAATTCATTAACAGAGCGGGACAAAAATGTAATCAAAAAAATGCTGAACTTAAATGTTTTTTTTTTATAAAAACACCAAAATCTCAAAAACTAATGATATGGAAAAGTGTGTACGAACAATTTCATCTTACTCCATTAGTGCTACAAAAGGTTATGATGACATTTTTTCCTATTCCGAAAATTAAAAAATTCGCCGGGTCTTTTTTCGTTTCGACGATTTTGAATATTTATATATTACCTTGACGGCTGCCGATTCTAAAATTTCACATGGTACTATGAAAAGTTAGGTTAGGTTAGGTTAGATTTTGAATATTTCCTTATATTACCGTGACGGCTGCCGATTCTAAAATTTCACATGGTACTATGAAAAGTTAGTGGTGGAATTTTTCCTTTTCTGAAAATGAAATTATTTTTCGGGACTATTTTACACAAGACCTTTTCTAATGGCCTTCAGAAAATATACAGAGAATCTGGATGCATTTTATTCCCAAAATCAATGTTCCGGCAAATATAAAAAAAAAATTCTGTGACTTAGCATCACACAGTCGTATCATTCATAATATTATTGGTGTAGACCAATTATAGTTTTCAACGGATTCGCGCACTAAGGTCGTATTATTCATATTATTGGTGGTGACCAATTATAGTTTTGAATGGATTCGCGCACTAAGGTCGTTTTATTCATATTATTGGCGGTGAAACATTATAGTTTTCAACGGATTTACGCACTAAGGTCGTATAATTCATATTATTGGTAATGACCAATTATAGTTTTAAATTGATTCGCGCCCCAAGGTCGTATTATTTATATTATTGGTGGTGACCAATTATAGTTTTCATTATTCACCACCAATAATAATTGGTGATGACCAATTTTTGTTTTGATACATTTGCACACGGGGCGTTCATGTGTACACGGGGCACACATTTGTTCAACTTGCCCTGTTAGTAAGGATGTATATGCATGTATGCCGGTGTGGATCAAATATTGCAACTGAATTTTGACCCACTCCTAGTTGTCCGAATTAACTTGAAATTTGGCAGGTGTTCATAATCCCAGTGACAATGAATTATGAAATTTGTATGTAAGAAAAATAAGAAATGGCGGCTCCAATACGGCGGATGAGTTTGGTTATTCTGGACGGATTCGATTCTAAATTGGTACGTGGGGGTTTTTGGCGTCGGAGATTATGATATATCTGTCGAAATTCATAACTTCGATATTGCGGCTCCAATATGGCAGACGAGTTTTGTGATTATGGTCCGATTCGATACTGAGTTAGTTTGTGGGAGATTTCTGGGTCTGAGATTATTATTTTCTTGTCCAAGTTCATGAATTAAATATGGCGGCTCCAAGATGGCTGACGAAATTTTGTGATTTTGGTCCGATTCTATTCAATATTGGTATATGTGGGTTTATGAGGTCGGAAATAACGATTTTTTTGTGAAAATTAATTAAATAAATATGGCAGTTCCAATATGGCGGACAAGTTTGGTCATTTTGGTCCGATTTGATTCAAATTTGGTATGTGGGGGTTTTCGGTGTCGGAGATTGGGATTTTTTTGGGAAAATTCATGAATTATGGTCTGCATCTTTTCAAAATTGGTATGTGGCACTATTTGGGATGGAAGATGATGAACGTTTTGCTAAAATTCATAAATTGAAGATGGCGGCTTCAGGATGTCTGACGAGTAAATATTTCGATGGCCTCCTCATTCAAGAGCTAGATAGCTCAAAACTCACAGGAAACAGGCCATGTAAGAAACCATTCTTTATCAGAAATCTATATATTGATGCGTACTAACTAAAAAGCAGAAAACAAAATATTAATGAAGAAATCTTTTAAATAATAATAATAATAGATTTTATTGATAGGAAAAAAAACATAAACAAAATCAATTTCAATGGCGATTACATAAAAGGTCCTATATCAAATGGTAGGATTCAATTTCTGACTGCGCTACGGAAAGCACAGCCTCCATCCAATCAGAAAACAAGCTTTCATTCAAATGCGCTAAAAATGAAAAATAATTTCTATAGATCTGTTATGTATGTTATTTTGTGAGTTACAGATTGGCTTACCGCTTTAGTATTCGAACTGAAAACGTTGCGCGGCAAGCTTTTGAATCTGTAACTCATAACCTACATTGCACATCTAAATAACATCTAAAATAAATAATTTTTTTATTTTTTAACGCATTTGAATGAAAGCTTGTCTTTAAAAAGTTTGTTATATTACTATTTATAATAATTTCAGTTATTTTTTTCTCGTGTCAATCTTCAAAATTACGATGTGTTCAAATTTTGAAATTTTATTACTTGTTTCTGCCATAATTATATATTGGTTTTAACTTTTTTCTTGTAATAGAAATAAACTATACTTCTCATAATGATCATGATCCATGAAGATAAGGCTCGCCATTCACAGGTTAAGTATCACGTTTCTTTTCAATTTTAGTAATTGAAAATAAAAACACACTATTCTATTCATTATAAAACATGTATCATAACAATATAACTAGTAGGTATATTTGAAATTCCAGAAATAATTTTTCAGATTAAGAGAAAAACTGGGGGTGAGAACGCCCTTGTTTACCACCCCATCTATTCTGTAAATGCAATATGCAAAATGAATACGTGTCATATGAACATGAGCAGAATTGTAGAGAAACTGACGCTAAAATACAAGTAGAAAAAAAACTCGGAATGCCAGGAAAAATAGCAACAGTCCATTAGGGCAAATGAAGTGTAATAATTTGAGTGCACCAGGACGGCGCACAACACAGGTAGGTAATATTAGTGATGAATGAAATTCGCAAAGCCGTGAACCGGATTTACACTCATTGTTCCCCGAAACCCTACATATGTGTCTACAGAGTGAAATAAAGAACCTTCGACATTCTCTCAATTCTCTCAGTTCCATCATGATTTGGTTACGTTTGAGAACTGAATTTCATATACAGGTTAAATACCTTTACTTGTTTTTACTCAGAATTAAAAAAAAAACATCAAAGATAATGTGTGAAAACATGCAGTTCCTTACTCGACCATCGTCTACCATTCCAACAGTTGATGGGGTAATGTGGCCAGCATAAACACGCCCAAGAAAACCAACGAGCAGCATTCTACCAAAGTCAAATTCCATGAAAAATTCGAGCCGCGTCAACACTTCAAGAAACATCATTTCCTATTCTTTTTGAATATAATTAGATAGTACCTGGGCTTTGTTCGGATTTTTGTTGTGACATCGTGATTTTTGGGAGGTTATTAGATACGAATCACATACTCATTTTATATAAACACGTTGAAGGACAGTTACAATTTTTGGAAGGCACCAATTCGGACAGTACAGTTTTTTGAAAGATAACTTAGAGTACAACCAATTATCACTGCAACTGAAAAATACATTTGAAACGCGTGACACTACGTCGCTTAGGTATTGTGACAGTGCCGATTGAATTCTCATTATATTGCATAGTAAACGCAAACGCCGAAAGGCGTTTTGTCATTCTCGAACCTCCACCCGACAACGCAGATCAGTTTTGTGTCATATCACACCTTCAGAAAAAGACGCTGATCAGCGGCTCTGTCCTTCAACGTGTGAATACACTGCAATTTTATCTACATATGAACTGCAGTCATTTGATGAAATAAAAACATGAAGCACTCAGTTCGACACTTTATTTTGAACAATCTTGAGGTAATAATATTTTCTTCCATACTATGTTCCTTGTGTGTCTTGAATTTTCAGCTGGACTAAGTACTTTTAATAAATTTGGTTGCTTGACTCGTGAGAAAGCTACATTTAACATGCTGTGCATCACACTAAATTATTAAGTCTACTCCAAATACTGTAAAATTATTCACGTAAATAAAAAAGAAGTTCTTGCAGATTCGAACCCATCAACCTTCGCATACGAGATCGACTATTAGATCGCTAGGCCATTGCAGATTTACTAAAAAAAAAAGTTTACATGAACAATTTAGGATAATTAAATCTTATCTGATACCTCTTCAATAATTTTTTTGACAATAACCCAGCCGCTGATGTTGACTGCCAGAATCGACTTTGTTCAATTGGTATATGAGATTTGGCAGCTAATTTGTCACTACTTATAAAATGACAACTCAAAATACGTTGCTGGCAATAGCAACAATGCAAGTAAGTAGTCACCTATCAAAAACATTAACGAGATACCACTATAAGACATGATTAGGACTGTTATTAGCATGAGAGTAGATAAAAATGTTTTTTTCCTCCCACCCCTATAGGAAATAGGCATATAATATTGCCTGTGAGAAAATTAACACTGAATATCCAATAATTTATATCTCTAACAGAATAAAAAAAGGAAAATAATTTGCTTGAGAAAAAAAAATTATAGATTGCCGCGATTGAACCCAACTGGGTACCTCCAGTTTACTAGTCAGCGTCGGTTACCACTACGCCATCAGAGTAATTCAGATGGGTGTGAATTAATTTTAGTATAGGTCCGTTTTAAACGAAAGCAGTTGAGATGCGTTTTAAATTTATAAAAAAAGGTTTATTGAGTGGGTAGGAGGAATAATCATATGTATTACATGGGAGTAAAGTGCATTTTCCTCACTTGGATGTTTACTGCCCTTCGCCTAGCTTGTAATAAATACAAATAACTATTATGTGTTTTTTCAGGAAATATCTAATATTAATTTGATCCCATGTCATATAGCGTCATCTCACGAAGAGTAGGCTAATAAGCTACAATGCAAGTACCTCAAAAATTAATAAGATGGTGCCATATTATATACATTTTTTTCTGGAAAATTGCGCTTATGTCCAGACGCCTAGATAGATAAAATAAATAAGCAAAATCTGAGATACATAAACAATTTTATGCAAATCGTTAAAACCGTTTCCAAGATCGGAAATATATACTTCAAGAGGTGCTCGTTTAAAGATATAAGATGTAAATAATTTCGTTCTTGAATAACCTCAGGACAATAAAATATATGAGTCTCAATCACGAGAAAGGAACCTGTTTGATAATGTCTCTCTGGGTAAATACATGTTTTCCTTCAGAATGTTCATTTCTCAATCACGAGAAAGGAACCTGTTTGATAATGTCTCTCTGGGTAAATACATGTTTTCCTTCAGAATGTTCATTTTTCATTTTTGAAATGAAACATTTAATATCGCATTGAAAAAATCAATCACACACATGATAGTGGAGCGTTGTATTGAAATAGTAGAATTGAAATAAAAAATCAAGCTTTTCCATTTTTTTATTGCCTACCATTGAACCATAATATTTTGAAATGATTGTGGGTATTTTTTCATTCTCAGAATATTTGAGGGTTTGACAACACCGCTGGTATAACGTATGATTCCAGCCAATCATCAGTCATTTCAGACACATTTTTTAAGTCTGTTATACGAAAGATGGACATATTGATATACAAACCTATCTTATCTTTCTGGGTACTTCAAATGTGTATCAATAAAGATTATTATTGATATTATCTCATTCATGTTTAGCAAATCAAGTGGATGATTCAAACATCAAGAAGATTATTCAGAATCACTCTGTTCATCTTCTTAACAAATTCAGAATCTATTTTTTTGCACTACTTTCTCTTATAATATTATTCTAACTTTGATGTCTTACCAGAATTTTTTTTCAGGAAATGGCATTTGGCAATGCTTAACATAAAGCCGTTGAAAATATTGATGAAAAATAGATTTGAAATGCGACGTTCCACGAATGCCTATAATAATACCTCAGAAATGCTATAACAAGCGACCAATAGAAATCAACTGCTGTGCCCTACGACTGTCGACATATACAGTGTGTCTCACTTCTCATGGAAACACCCCCGTATCTTCCGTAATAACTGAGGTAGAATGATTCGAAATCAGGACACCAATTGTACTACCAATACAGATTTTCGCTGAAAAATGTTCCGTTCTGAAAAACCCAATTTGTCTCACTTTTCATAGAAACTCCCTCGTATCTTCCGTAATTATTGAAGTGTAATTCTGTAAATTTTAGGATTGGTAGATATTGCCATGTTTTGAGGTTTTTTCAGGACTTGCTAGGTAATAATTTATATATAACAGTAACTATATGTAATTGATTCACGGCCCTATAATTTTAAACTTGTCCCTCTAGACTTTTCTGGACGTTCTGCATTTTTTCTAGTCGCTTCCAGGGGTCCCTATGTAGCCGCTAATCGTTCGTTACAGTCGTTCGTAGATGGCGCTAGCAGTCCATATCGATAGAAATGTTGGTTATGAACTAGTCCCGTTATAGTTTGTCCAAATACGTGACATTGCTCCCTTCTTAAAGACATTTCGTCCCGAAATAGGGTCCTTGGAATGTGTCGGTACCTGTATGAATCCCCATATCTGCACCGTGACGCCCGATGGGAGTAGCACTCCACAGTCTTCGTTTTCGGTCGTTGAAGATGGTTACAGCACACCAAAATCTTAATGCTGCTGGACCTGCTGCTTCTAATAACTCTCCAATCCAGCCCATCAAGCCCACAGGTCAATTTTGGGATTGCCAGGTCCATGAGATTTTGCTCCAGCATCGTATGCCCCAATCTGGTGAGGCTCTCCCAGATGTCTTCATAGGACGGTTTATCTTGAGATTGCTTCTTGGTAACCAGGTAAAAGATATTTCTCTGACCCTTTTTGGGCCCTGTTTCAGCAGTTGAAATAAGGGCGCAATCCTGTAAAAGAATGCTCGGTTGCTGATGCATTTTCTCGCTTATGGCAATTAACAGAATTAAATTTGATATAGTAAGGAACCCGAAAAAATTTCCCATAAGCCATTCAGCTATTGAGGTAAATAAATTTTCTGTACAAAAAATTTTGTGATTTTTTTTTTCATATTAGGCCAGTAAAAATATACAATAAATTCATAATAATTCCAATAGTTTTCAAACTTTGGTCGAAAGAAAAGTCAGTTTACTAAATATGTATATGACAATTATATCAAAAATTCTGAAGTCTTGCCAACATGATTACTAAAAAACAGAAACGTGATACAATTATAA